>DWJQ01001045.1:0-11909 GCA_018248915.1 Hesperia meskei straton
GGTTCCGTTTTACCCTTTGGGTACGAAACCCTAAAAAGAGAATAACATACAGTTGAATTGAGAACCTACTCCTTTTTTTGAAGTTGGTTAACAAAAACATCGCACATATTCATGACCCACGACTCACTTTATCTGTGACATAAATATGTGCCCAGTCTGGAAATCGAACCCACAACCCTTAACGTCACACGTTGCAAACACTGTCATACAAAATTGAGATATAAGGCCGTGTCGGCCGGTTGCTTCTAAACAACACCGGTAGTGAGTCATCTTCGACTTGTATCATGACATTCGTGAGTGTCCAGTCCAGAGGACCTGATGGATACCTATTCTTTGCATTATTTCATAGGTACTCAATATTAATATTTTTATTGCTCAATTTCAACACACACTGAGAGGGTGTAGCAATGTAGGGTTATAAATGTTATGATTTTATAACAAAAAATTGTCGCAGACTCCGTACCTACATAAAGAACTGAATCAAGGCTGACTTAAGCTGCCTTTGAACTTTGAACACTTCGTAAGTTGTTATCTTTCCAGATAGAGGAGACTGTGATTAAGCCCGGACAAACAGGTAGGCGGACAAAAATCTTAAAATCGTTTGTTTGCGTTTTGGTATCGTGTAAAAAAGTATTGTAATATTTGTAATGCACTTGAAAAAACAGTTGTTTTGAAATCGTAGACAAGCCACTTAAATTTTATTTAGGTATAATATGTATAAGAATCTGGAATTGCAAGAAAAATTTAATATTTTACAATTAAGTATTAACTTAATTGTAAAATATTAAATTAATACTTAATACTAGGGTTACTAGGCAATTAATCAATATTCACATAGAACCTAGCACATTACAAGTACTACATATTATAATATTGAGAAATATTTCCAATGTTTTGCAATATTCACGCTTAACCGAATAATATATTGCGAAATATTATATTGTCAATGGGTGGAATATCGGTAACGGTAACTGACTCATTCTTTGAATATAAAAGTATGGGTGGAAGAAAATTGCACCATATTAACAATAAAGGGTGAACATCTTAATTCTTTCCCTATCTTTCGGGAAATGATAAACAACAACAACGATAAACAAAATCATTTAACGAGTAATTGCTATGTTAAACGTTTAAGATGTTTTATTTAACTTTAATTGTTACCCGTAATACATTTCTTACAGTACATATTTTAAATTT
This sequence comes from Hesperia meskei straton, assembly GCA_018248915.1. Classification (NCBI taxonomy): domain Eukaryota; kingdom Metazoa; phylum Arthropoda; class Insecta; order Lepidoptera; family Hesperiidae; genus Hesperia; species Hesperia meskei. Next base: position 1,198 of record DWJQ01001045.1, read on the forward strand.
GAATAAATCGATGTAAATAAATTTGGGGTTTTTCAATACCTGTAAATGGTAACACCGAATTCAAGATGGCGATGCAAAAGGCGCGAAGATAATACAACAAATTCCGAGCAAGGGATGTGCAATTGAACGATACTAACCAAATATCGATAATTCGAATAGAGAATTTAATGGTTTCATTTTAAACTTTGTAAATCTAAATTAAAATAAATTATATGATATAAATAGTGTCATATACAATATTAATTAAATATTGAAAAAATTATGGTATTTTTTATGCGGCACTAAGTTATTTGCGTGCTCGTTTATGTGAAAATACTATTCCACAATGACAACATTAAGAATAAGTCTATTAAGCGTAATATTATAAAAATGCCACTTACAGAATTATGATGACGAAGGAAAATTGAATTACATAATATTTATGTGGTAATTCGTAAATTTTGCTACTGGCTGATGTAGATAAAGTTGTTTTTATTTAATTCTAATAAAGGTAATATTGTAACATAATCTATTTATTCACTTAATCAGTCCACCTATTGCACTTAGAACCAAATAGTCTTGCATAGTGACGTATGGTGATAATATGATGAAATAATGAGAGCGTTGCCTAAAACTGAATAATACACATTCGAAACACATTAAGTTCTGAAGTATCGATATAGAAAAGAATCGAGTTTGAATCCCCAATCAACATTCTTTTCGACGCTTCGTTCAACATAAAAGTGACAGGCTGCCAGCTTGACAGGCCAGAGCGCATTGCGCAAATAAGCGGAGTCGTGTGTGCATGATACACGGTTAAACATGTTAAAAAGTTTTCCTGAAATTTTAGTTTTATGTTATATTCGGTGCCCAAATTGTTCTATAAGAACTGATATATTGAACTGTTCTCCGTCTTGATTAAGTGAGAAACGTAGTAAAATAAATAGTGAATATAGTGTCTTTAGTTATATCGTAAGTTAGCATTAGTATCAGCATCGTTAAATCATCATTCATCATGCCTAAAGGAAAGAAAAAAGGAAAATTTGGTGAGTAAACTAAGTTTTGAGCGCTACGTAGCATATGCCTTGAGGTTGGGAAAGGGCATTACACCTGAAATCTGTCAAATGAGATCACGCCGCGACCTTGTGGTCGCAGTCTCGGCGAGCAGTTATGACTTATGACGGTCCACGTATAATGCTGCTGGAATATACTCGCGATAATATCACCTTGAGCCACCATATGTTTGTTGGATTTCTTGCAACGACCTTTTACTTAGCTACGATTTCCTTGTTTCGCAACAGCGCAGATTCGCTCTTGACGCAACAACACTTTCCCAACATAGTAAATTAGATTCTTTTGTACTTCTAAATCTTACGTAGTAATACATTTCCACCCATAATACAAGCATAACAATAGTGATTTGATGTTAATTTTAAGAACATATAACAGATAATTTATTTAAAAATAAACAACATTGACCTTCGAAATAAATAAATTATGTAATAATCTGTTGCCAACTTGCTATACTGGGAATTTCCTCCGTACTTTAGTATGTATGTTAATTTCATTACCACAATACTGCAACTGTTCTATTGTTCAAAGCAATTAGAGCTTTAACATTTTAAAGTATGTAGGTGCAAGTAATTTACAATAATAATATGGTGCAAGTTCCTTTTCATCATCATTCAAGTTCAAGTGACATATGCAGTAAAGAGACTATTGTATTTGTTAAGAAAGCGAAACCATCCTTTGTCCCGAGCCCTTTAATTCCAAGCTGCTTTGTTGGACACTGAACAGTTACTGTCATAGGCCTATACCTTCTGTGGTTTTCATTTTTAACCTCTGCCTCTGGTTGACCTTTTATATTTCCAGTGCACATAAATTACAGCAGTCGCATAGACCTGCTAAATAAATCTTTTTAACATTCACTTATAAACATAACTTAATCAAATGAAATAAAATTTTTGTTTGAGTGCTTAGAGACAATATAATGATTGTTTTGTTGGTTTGTTTCTTAGTATGCTTATTTCAGAAGTCTGTCTTCTGAAATATTATGTCATACTTACACAATATTATTGGTATGAATGAGTGATCAATTAAATGTCTGTTTTTGTGTAGAAATCAATGCATTACCGATTTCAGATCATATGCATTACAGGAACTTCTTAGATTAATGGCATAGTGCGCCTCTTGAGCAGTAGTCATAATGACCTTTTTTGTTAGTGGACTAGGTTAGTTACCATAACAGTAATAAAGTAATAATATCTGTAACAATAACATATGTGAACATCTAAACGTGTTCTCCTGATAAAATAAAGATGTGTTAATTTATCATCATATTGGTGGTAATTAAGTCAAATACAAATTATTTATGTCTTCGAAGTAGGTTTTTACAAACTCTTTTCGAATATCACAAGCTGGCCTAGACCTAGACTTGTCTTTTTCAGTGGCTGATAAAATTTACACTTGGATTTTCGTGGCATTCCATGACAAGGAGCTAATGCATTTATCATATCCAATTTTATCAATACTGCTTTATAGATAAATATGTATGTATGTATGTTGCATTAATTACATTGTGTTATGCAATCTGTCATTTAAATGTTCTAAATTATACCAATTGCATATTACTGATGCATTAATTTAAAGCATTTTTAATTTATTCATGCGCTTGTTTCTGCTTATCTTGGAAATTATTTACACAAATTGAAGGCAATTTTCAATTATGTTTTTATATGCTTGGTTACATAATATAGTGTTTTATTTCAATTGGTGCATTTATTTAAAAATATGTCAATTTTCAAACATCATCACATTCACCTTTTCTCTAAGGGTGCTTTTAGTGTCATGCGGATTTTCTCACGCACGCGGGATTGCTCTGCATGCGTGAATTTTCACGCTGCGGATCATACGTAGTTTAAGTTTCAGTCTTCTGCGGGTTGACGTGCGGGTTGCGTAGACAATTAGTACAATACGGTGCGTGCGCCCCGCACGACTCTAAAATGGGCACTGAAGTTGTAGCTGTTGTAGGGACGATCACGCATGCGGATGCCCCGCTGCGGGATGACGCCCCGCACAGCGTCCCGCGTCCCGCGTGCCTTTTTCACGACACTAAAAGCGCCCTAACAGTGACCTGAATCAACGGAGCTGAATATAACCATGATATTGCGTAACCAGGGGTCTGGTCTGGGAGAGGCTGATACGGGGTTTGTTTATGTCGTCGTGAGTTCATGACGTTTTATCGCGGGCGGGGCGATTGGGCTGCGTCGGCACGCGTTTGTTTTCTGCGGAGTAAGACTTGAGGGTGTGGTGGGATTGGCCAAGTTTTACTGGAGCTATGAACATTGGCATAGGTACTTGAATTGGCGATAGATAATAAAAATGGAACTATGTCGATTTGGGGAAAAATGTTTGAGGGAACTTCTTATTTCATTTATAAGTCTGTATTTAGGTACACAATATGTCACAAAACATAGATTTTTAGGATTATTGTCTATTTGGTTGTGCAACATAAAACATTGGTAGCTCTTGATTTTAAATAGCAGTTAAAGGACATTTCTTAATAAAAAATGTATTGCAAACGAGAACAAACTTTTATGATAATCACTCATTCTAACTAGACAAAAACATATTTTTGTCGATGTTCCTACCGTGTGTCCACGCGTATTAATTTAATTTATTCACTCACAAATCATAATCATGGCGTGCTGTAATAAATAATAATGAAATTGAAACAAATCCACGATATGAGATTCGGTCGTGGCCCAAATGGGCGGCTGCGTCCCGATCGAATGGTATATTGTGGATGGTGCGTCTGGAAGACACTGAAAGATATAAATATCGGAAATCCAAAACCAGCTCACGTGAACTGGAGCAGAAAGACGTGCAATGAATAAACGAAAAAATATCAGCATAATATATTGTGCGATGGTTTTTTTAAACAGTTGGATAAGACCCCTCGCTTAATTGATTCTGTGTGAAATTTCATTTGTCTTGTCGTAATTTACATCGCGGGAAGAACTCTTAGATAAGATTAGGTATTTTTTCAGTTCGTTGTCTGAGCTAAATAGGGATCGTAATTTATTACAACTTTCTGATCCATTACTTTTAAAAAGTTTAGATTTTTAATTGTGTATATCTGCTGTTTATAGTAAACAAAAGCTGTTATAAGTATTCCTGGAGTGCACTCGTGTGATACTGATATTCGATTTGTACTATAAATTTTTCCAGGAATATTGTTCGCTCATTGAATTTCACGTTAAATTATATTTAGACAACCTTTAATATTTTTTCAGTATACTCGTAGTATAGTATACTTATTCTGGATTTTAGTCGTAGTCATTTGGAATTTATAAGGGAATTACGTTAGTAGGATGATTATCGTCATTATTAACACCATTAACGATGAAGGAAAAACTAATTTATCGACAAAATAAAGATGTTCTGAGCGGGTCGAAAAGACCTCTTTGTTTTGCAGTCGAGACGCACAAAGTTAATGCTATCGTAATGAAGGAAAGCCCTATTAGGGTAAAGACGTTCGACAAAAATAAACCCCCAATCGTAAACCCGAGGTGACCTTAGCGCACTCGTAGCGACCGTAGCCAGTTACGGCTGCGCCACTGCCTTACGACCGTAAGTCTAGGGTTGCCACCCAGTTCTATATTATTTATAATGTTGTGTCGTAAGTTCAGTCAATTGCGCTATTTATTTAAATTAATGGATGTCTGGAATACTCCAGAATAATAATTTACGCCGTACATTGTACTACCAAAGTTATTAACATCGCTCAGCGCCATGTTAGTATTTATTACTGTCGCTAAGATTCATTACCAGTAGAAGTGGCGCTAATTAAACCTCCTTTTTGGTTACAAATGTCAAATGGCAAACACATTAAATAGGTAATATTGTAACCAATAAATATTTATCTACTGTTTGTTTTCTAAATTCTTTAGAAAATTAAATATTTTTTTTTATATTTATTTACAATATTTTTATGCTATTTTTGTCGGTAATACATTATATCTTTTTTATTTTTCCAAAAGTATTTACTCCTTTCCTTCCTTTGCAAGGTGGCAGCCCTACGCAAGACATAAGACATACGTGTGTACACGGTACACACCGGTGGAGTGTTTGCGCTGCCCCGCCCGTGCAATGGAAACTTACCGCCGACCTGTAATTATGGTGCCTAGCACCGCCACGGGGTTGGTGGAAAAATTGTGTCTAGCGTTTCACCGTCAATTGTATTGTTTGAAATTGGAATAAGGTGATTAAGGGTTGTTAGGCTAGGAATAGGATGCCTAGTGTTATTAATTTTGTTGATATTCATAATAATCATGGGGGAACTACGTAGGCAGGCGCAAGGGGTCAACTACTCGCTCCCCCTGGACCTCGGATTAAATAACCTCGATTAGTGTTTCCTTTTAAAATCTGCCTAGGAAATTCGCTTTACAACACCCCAGATCATCTGGATCAAGATTTGGCTACGGCCTTGCTCACAACCTTCTTAAAATGTTCCGGCTGCTGTATTAAAAAAGAAGTTTCCTTCATAATCCCCGTCTGCACAATGTTGTTTTATCATAACTATGAAAATTAACATGGTGTTGGATTCCTCATCAATAATCATCAAACTATTTAGACGTTCGACATTAACGTGTAAATAACACAATTTTTATAATTAAGTATATTCCTACATATTTCATTTAAGAGCGTTTAAAACTTCATCAGTAAGCGCGAGGACAGTCTTGTTTAATAATGATTTTTATAAACTCTGAATGCTCGTGAATTCGTCCAAAGCTCTCGCAGCTTAGATAATGGCGCGTGTCCGCTACCCCTTTTCATAAATATTATCTTTTGCACTTTGGCACTGTAATACTTTTGTATACGTAAAGACTCATTCAAATCAACGAGGACGTTGTTTTTCTCATACATTAAAATCTATTTCGATACGGATTTGTTTAACAATCTCTTTAACGTAAAAAACTTGTAAATCCATATGTTGTCGTCTTGTAAATATCTCGTTCTTCGTTCTCAATAAACAAACACATTTTATCTATTTTCTTTCTTTAAAATAATACAAAAGTTACGAGTCAGTCGCATATTGCATAACAACAGCTGAATCGGTTACATTTATGATACCTTCGACTGGTTCTCTCCTGATAGTGCATTAGTTCAGCTATGCATTAATATAACCGGTTGGTAATCGCAAACATAACAACCTAGTTTTTTTTGATAAAGATTTTGGTAATTAACGATGTTGTCAAGGTATTTACTGTAATAGCTAAACGCAACGTTATTTTATTGCCTTAGTATTGGGTTACCTTTATCCGCTGATCGCGCTTCGCGAGTGTTACTTTGAACGCGGGCTTTATTCTGAAGCTTACACGAGACGCTTTCACTGTGTTTGTCAGTCGCAGTAGATCCTCAGACTTGGTCAGTCGACTTTGCTGAATTCGCGAGTTAACTACAGTTAACTAACACTAAGACATAGTTGATGACTGTTATTAGTGACTGTTAGTGGGTCTGTAGAGTCGAAGTGATAAGTCTTTGGTTGACTGTACACGGAGTTAGGAGGAAAGTGTGTTGTGTTAGTTCGGGATTTAGCGGTCCGTGTGGTAGGTAAATGGTTATAAGGGTACTGGGTTCAAATTTGTTAATTGCACATTTCTCAGTTGGAAAGAGATGAGAGAGTTAAGAGAAAGGTGTCTGACTAATCTGGATAACTTCCTGAGTTGAAATTTATAAAATAAAATTTGATTGTCTAACATTGTGGACTCCTATTAAATTTTACACACGACAAAACCTACTTTTAAATTATTCAAAGTTGAATTATTTCTGCATAAAGCATAAATTCCACCATTAAATTACTGACAGACCGACACTTTTTATGAGACTTAAAAAGGTTTTTTGAAAACGACGAAATTAAAGTTGTTGGTTGTACCTACCATAAATTCATTAAATGCCTGCTAAATGTCTAACTGTATGGAGTTCACTTAAGCCTTGTTGAACTGATTCAAAACCGGGCCCTTTACCCTGCTCGTTACGTTTTACTTCGGGATTCATTTTATATTCCCTACTTAATTTCTGATTTGAAAGGCTTGGTTTTAAGTACGTTTGATCCCAATATAACTATATTAGATTAAATAAAAAACGTAGGGTATATGCACATTACGCAGCCGAGTCGAATAGTTTTATTTTAACAAAACGTACAATAAATTTAAAAGAAATTTACTTTCGACATTGCCAAACATATTTTATTGAACTACGATTCAAGAGTAAAAATAACATTAACACGCCTAGGTACTAATAAATCTTATTCTGAAGTTAAGATTCTTATCTTTTGATTTAATCGCGTAGATTCAACTCACGATAGGAAACATCTGTTCTCAAAGTCGCTATACTTAGTAATGATAGAGATGAAAAAAAAAATGTCCCAAGATCATACATCGAGACCATCAATAATTACCGCCGGATAAGGGCAAAAAAAATAATGATCAATCCATCAACACTGTACGTCTATACTGGGGCAATCAATTCAATTAACGCTTATATGTAGCCGACCATAAACAGGTGCACAGTTGGTCTCCAATAAATGTTAACGCCTAAATCGGTTGCAAATGTTGGTTGGATGTAGGTTTCCGTTATCGGAGACCAGAGAGGCTAAGGTGATCTGCTATAGGACGAGTGCTTACAAAGCTTGCGTTTGGGTTTAATTATGTACATGTTGGATGTAGTCAGGACTATAATAAACTCTCGGATCTGAATTTGGACACCAGTGTAGTTATGGATCGATCAAAAAAATTAACATTGTTTTCAGCGTTATTCAAAACTGTTTCGAATTTCTTTTGCATGTTATAATTTGCAATGGTGTTTTATAAGTAAACTAAAAAATATAATATGCTCAAAAATCAGATTAAAGAACAAAACCTGTAGGACTAACAACAGAATTATCGGTAAATAAATAATTAATGGCTATGACTTACGAATAGGTAGGTTTAATAGATATATTTATAGTTACCGGGAATTTAATATTCATTGAATTCTTGCTGGATATTTGTTTTGTTAATGTTTCAGTTATTACCACGCTTTCTGAACTTTTAAACTGTTTGCTTACAAATTAATTTGATTCAAATGATCAAGTGATTTATTATGAAGTGAACTATGTGAAAGTACTGTTGCTGTTATTTACTTTAACGATACCTAAAGTGAAACTGAAACCAAGTGAAGTGGAGTGAAGTGAAGTGACGATGGCGACACCGGCGCCCCCTAGGGTGTCGCGCAATGTATCGCTGCCCGCCGGCCGACAGCCGCCCACCGTTGGGATGTTGGCTCGAAGGACCATGTCGGAAAGGTATACTCGTATTAAATTGCTATTGTAGAATCCATAGTAAAAATTTTATTACTTAAAGGATTTTTTAAGTTTTAATTTAAATTGTTATAGGTACTTAATTGGAGTTTCAACGACTATTTAATATTCAGTCTTTGATTTAATGAATTATTAATTAAAGAAATATTTGTTTTTATTTAGTACCATATGTAATGATGGATTACAATCCTATTTGATATCAATTAGTAACATTGCCTAGAGTGATAGAAGTTAAATACGCTAACTTAGTAAAGTCTATTCTATTCACTCTATTTTACATAAAGACACCAACTTTACAATCAGACGATAAAACCGACGCTTGGCAGCTATTCTTTGAATTTGTATTTTTGAATGCAGACACCAAAATAAACCACATCATGTCTGGTTTTGTTGAGTACAGTAAAAATGATTATGCAAACTTGCAAAACAATGAACACAATGAATTTACTCGTAAAGATAAGGCTGGGGATGACGTGTTTACTCAAATCCATCGCAAATGTGAAGCAGACGTTTAATCTCTGTCTCGTATTTATAAAGAATATCGAACTGAAACAAGGTTGGGTGAAGTAGATACACCATTCTTTCTCCCTAAAATTGTCTGAAGTAAGAGATCTTTGTTTCGTAAAGCTAACAAAAAGCTTTTTAAGACAGCTTATTCAAGAAATACGGAAGTAAATAATGTTTCGTTTAAAGAACAAATAGACAAACTCTTTAATTAATAATATTTGATCAATTGTTAAATACAATAAGTAAGCAAGGACAAATGGTTCTAGGTTAAATTTTATTTGTTAGTTTTAACGTTCTAAATTGCATTGAAACCGAAGTCTAGAAAATAATTTTAGGCTTTAGGTGAGTTACTGTAGTAATTCCTGGCTCAGTTTTATTGCAAGTCTTCAAAAACAGATTCGATCGTAAAAATTAGAAACGTATGACGAATCGGTATCTTTAGAGTGGAATCAAAACTTTTCTTATACAATTGTTTATTTCATCGTGATTTATTTGTACTATATGGATTGAAATATTCTTGGATGGAAATATTAAATTTTCTGTATCTTAAAATTATCGCAGAATTCATAATGGAGCAACATTAGTTGGATGTAATTGAACCTTTTTTGAATCGCAAAGATTCATTGTAATTATTATTATTCTTGTCAACCATGCGATTAAAAAACAATGGATTGCTATAGCAGAACCGTCACTGTATGTTAAATCTATGAGCAGAACTGTGCCTCCAAAAAGTATCAGTTACCACCATGTGTTTTCATTAAACATGCGCTTTTCTCATGATCCACATTCTAAAGTCATTCATACATATCGAAAAAACCGCCGAATAGAATACACAAATTTATTATCATAATTGGTTGTTGCGTTACGCTATGCAGCCGTCGATAACGTTGGCCGTCTGGCCGACTTGGTCTACGATAGCTGCCGGCAACGCTGACACGAATGCAGTTAGACTGACGTCTTGTTTATTCTTTTTCTTGTTTTTGTTGTGGAAATTTGCATGTTTTCCTCCAAGGTCTGCAAAATGTTTGGACGTGATCGCATGGGAACAATTAATTTCATTGTAACATGTAACATTTTCTTCCCTTCAATGGCTTCATCTTAGGGTTTCTTTCCATTTGATGTTTCAATTGTTTTTTCGATATTTACGAGTATTAATCTATTAATAGAATTTGAATAGACTTTGACTTTATTGCCCAATGAAATTTTATGAGCATTATAACATTACTTTGATGTTAATACACTGATTCGATAGTCTCGTATTTATTTGTTTCTGTATTTAGATGTTCATTATGCGCATTACGCGAACATCGTATATTATCATGGCGTTGATGTTTTGATGAAAACGGTTACCATATTATGCAAATAGAATCCAAAATAGCAACATGTGCTGTGATTCGTTTTACCTGACTTGGCATTCATCCATTAGCCAAGTGGAATCCACCATGACCGTGAAAATTACTGCGAATCCATTAGTTTCAGTCGAGGAGAACCCTCCCGTGGGGTTAATAATGACCAACTGAAATGGTTTACATTTCATACAGTTATTGAGGTAACCCTTGTGGATTACAATATTTACTACAACCATTGTAAATAATTGCGCCGGTAACACCTCTTAATGGTATAAAATTGCAAAAAAATGTTTCAGGGCTGAATAAAATGTTTCATTAGATTGAGGGCGTGATATTCAGAATAATCATTTCCATGTGGAATATAAAACAAGTGAATGTTGATTCATTGAGGACCTCGTAGACCAGGGTAGAAGCCTTTAAAAATAATTAAAAGTGAAAAAAAAAATAGTAGTAGGATGAAACCCATTAGAAAAGGAGGGGAATATTATAAAAATGAAAGGAAAAATAATTTACGG
>DWJQ01001046.1:0-11901 GCA_018248915.1 Hesperia meskei straton
ATGACCTCATGAAGGTATGTTAAGTGGTGTGATATTCTATATATGCAATGGGTGTGGTTTGTTGTCAATTGTCAAGAGTCATCCCAATGAAATTAGATCTGGTCTCCAATGCCTATAGGCCAGATCTTCAATTTGGTCAGGTTTTATTAAGTGATCTCCTAATATATTTCTACAGTGGTAATTGCCATCGCATCGCAGAGGATATGGGAGGAATCTGCAATGTGATACTGATGATTCGACGCTTCCAGGTCCGATCCCGCAACGACAAACTGGAGAACCACCTGGCGGAAGCGATAGAGAAGCTGAAGAGCTACCACCAGTCGGGCGCGGCGGCGGCGCCGGCGGCGTGTGCCCCTGCGCCGCCCAACGCGAAGTTAGAAGACATCGCCGCCGAGTTGGAGGAGCAGCGCGAGCTCGCCAACAACCGCCTGGCTGAGCTAGACAGGTTGCACCGACAGCACCGGGATACCCTGAAGGAGCTCGAGAAACTCAAGATGGATGTGAGATGTGATATGTGATCTTTTTGGTTTTGTAGTGTGGTCGGTTTTGTAAGGAGGTAATACGTCTGTTGTGATTCTAGTATTACAATTTAAAATTCGTATTACTTGTCGTTTATCACGTCAATAGCCAATGAAGTTGATAAAGTAACTGAACGTAAATGGTCAGTATAGTCCTGAAACATTGGTAAAATTAAAGGTATCACCGTTGCATTGCCGGCTAAGGAAAAAAAAGAGAGAAGACGCATAGATACTTTGTCGAATTAGACTGACTTGACTTTCTGTTTAGGTCAAATTGTCCTGGGTTTAATTCGCAACATGGTTCCCACCATTTGAATAATGAGTGTTTAAATTTCTATTCCCAGTCTAGGTGTTTATAGGGATTCCTGATAGGGCTTGAGTATGTAGCATAGTTGTATTATTAGTTATTTAAATGCAGTCATTAACTTAGTTGTCCTCAATTTTTGTTCGTAAAGACTAGATAAGGACTTATTTCATTAATGTTACTGAAATTTCAGATCCGACAGCTGCCTGAGTCAGTGATAGTGGAGACCACGGAGTACAAGTGCCTTCAGAGTCAGTTCTCGGTGTTGTACAATGAGTCTATGCAGATGAAGACGGCCCTGGACGAGACGCGGATGCAACTACAGAACGCCAAGAACCTGCACATGCGACAGATTGAGATGATGGAGGTAATTTAATTATTTTTGAGTGTATCGCTAGTGTACAGTGAGTTTTACCTGATAGCTGGCAACCCAAGTTACCAATGATATAGATCTCACATGACAAATTAAAGACTGACCTACTTTGTAATAATCTGATAGCAAACTCGAGTCTATGTAATAGTGACCTTCTTTCTTTCATTGCATGTTCCTCTGTGGGAGGAAGAAGTAAAATGGACTTCCACAGAGTAACGCTTAGAAAATTGATAAAATCAAATGTGTAAAATAGTGTCATAGTACGGCTACTTGTTTATATAAGTGATTGACTTTGTTAAACAGCAGCAAACATGGTGGGCAGCTGTATTAAATTAGATATATTGATGTGTCGTCTTCACATGCCTATATTTTCCTTTCAGAGTGAAGAATTAGCAAGACAAAAAGCACTACGAGCAGAAATGATCCAATTAGAAGACGTATTAGGACAACTAAGGAAAGAGTACGAGATGTTAAGGATAGAGTTTGAGCAGAACTTGGCTGCAAATGAACAGACGGGGCCCATCAATAGAGAGATGAGGCATCTGATCACGTCGTTACAGAATCACAATCAACAGTTGAAGGGAGAAGTACACAGGTATAAGAGGAAATATAAGGACACTAGCCAGGAGTTAAATAAGGTACCAATTGTTTACAAAATATTACTAGTTTTTTTTTTAAGAAGCCAGCAGTTTTTAAACTATGCAGTGCATATAGAAATCTACTGAGCGGTCCTGGCTTGATGGCACCAGTACTTGTGAAAAATATTATTCTAGTTGTAAATATTCTAGTTAGAAAATAATATGATCTTTTTGAGTTTTTCCATTACAGACATACCAATCTTTCTTTTTTAGAATATTACTGTAGATAACATGGGTTGTATTGTACATATATTGAAATTCATCGAATATCCAAATAGCCTAATATTCTCAGTGTAATCTTTATATCCCAAAACCATTGCGAATCATGGTCACATTTGTGTGTAATCTCACTGTGGTATCATTATATTTTTGAAGAAGATAATAACAAGACCAAGACCACATTAAAAATACTATTAGGTTTTAGCCAATTATACTACTTTTAAGATTGGTGCAGCGGTGAAATGATAGCTCAGAAGTGGTTTGTTCCAGTTGCGCAAGGAGACGGAGGAGGCGGCGGCGCGCGGCGGGGAGGGGCCCGACGAGAAACCGCTCACCGTCAAGAAGGAGGAGCCCGAGCCAGAGGTTAGTTACATACACTGGAAATATTTAACAATTTTCCTGCAATACGCTGCATTCTGCGGCAGAAACAGTAGGACATATTAATTAACAAAATGAACACTCATTTTCATTAATTTGTATTAACAAGAGGACATCCATAAATAACAGTTTAAAAGAAAGGAAAATAGTGAAACATAACATGAAAAGATGTATTACAATTTTAAAATATCCCTGGGATTGGAGTAAGGATAGAGTGGGCGGGGTGGGACGTAGTTAATAGATGTTGATTTTGACTCACTGCTGCGGTGTGTTGTTGTCAGGGCGAGGAGGGCGCGGGCGAGGCCAAGGCGGCGGCCAGCAAGGAGCACGGCCGCGCCAAGCTGCAAGAGCAAGACCAGCTTATCAAGGATCTCAAGCAGCAGCTCAAGTAACTCCACTGTCTCTCTCTCTTCCGGCTCTCTTACTTCCTGTATCTTATATCGAACCATTAATTTTCTGTCCATTGATAAGAAACTCGCGCCAATCTTTATGCCCTCTCAAGTATGTTTCATTACAAACTCATGTGTAAGATAAGCACGGATTTTGGGGAAATACGGTTTTCTTTTGTATTTTAGTTCATGGCAGCTCGCAATTCGTCATTGTTAGTTTTAGTAACTAATGGACATGTTATAATTTCAATACATAATTCGTTATATAAAACATCTTAGCTTGGTTGATAGTGATTAGTGACCCTGTATGCGAAGCAAGGATTCCTGGACTCGGTTCCCGGCCAGAGCAAATATGTGCATGATAGATAAAAATTTGCTCTGAAATAGTAGGTGTCAGTGATGTGTCATTTGTGTCTTCCTTGCCACCGACTTCCCGAAATCCTATCGCGACCTCCCCTACTCCGTAATAACCCCCCGGCACCGGCAGGAAGGCGGTGAACGAGCAGAAGGAGCTGAAGCTGCTGCTGGACATGTACAAGGGCGTGGGCAAGGAGCAGCGCGACAAGGTGCAGCTCATGGCCGCCGAACGCAAGGCCAGGCAGGAGTTGGATGATCACCGGCAGAAGGCCAAGATGGCGCAGGTACTCTCTCATATACACAACATACTATAGTGTAGTTCTAACACACACACCGCACGCATACGCGCGCGCGAGTGCATTTGGTATTGGCAGAGAGTGGCAATTTCATATGCTCTATGACTCAACTGTAGACACATACGCACGCCCCCACAAACATTGTTAATATAACGTGGTTCATAGTTAATAATTGTGTCCAGGAAAGCAAGCGCGAGCGGCGGCTGGCGGACGAGGACGCGCTGCGCAAGATCAAGCAACTGGAGGAGCAGAAGTACGAGCTGCAGAAGCAGCTGTCGTGCGCGCGCCCCAACGCCGACCCGCTGCACGCCTTCTCGCGCCCCTTCGCCGGCTCGCAGGTACACTACACTATACATTGGGCTTATTTACGGTTGAGTTATGAGGCTATCTATAAATTACGTTGCATATTTAGGGGGAGAAAGGGGTCGATTGAGTGTGACATTAACTGAAAAGGGGGTGTGTAAACAACAGAAAATGTTAAACAGAACATGTACTGGTTTCCAGGAGGAAGAGGCGTTACTAAACGAGATGGAGGTGACAGGGCAGGCGTTCGAAGACATGCAGGAGCAGAACTCGCGGCTGATCCAGCAGCTGCGCGAGAAGGACGACGCCAACTTCAAGCTCATGTCGGAGCGGATCAAGGCCAACTCGCTGCACAAGCTGCTGCGCGAGGAGAAGCAGCTGCTGCAGGAGCAGGTATGATGGTTTACTGGCTGTGTGTTAGGTTCAGGTATGTGTGTTTTAACAAATGTGACCAGCTGCGATAAGGACGGCAGAGGGGTTCAAAAATCATGAAATTCGTTATTTATGGATGGCCCCCAGGAATATAATTTTTTTTTATTGTTGGGAATAACTGTTATTTTAAAGGAAATGTTATTTTAGCACATAGAAAACTGAAAGGTGCTTTCACGACTTTAAAAATAGTTTTAGCACAAAATATTCACTCCAAACAACAAAACAAACCACGAAAAACAACTCACTGACAAGCGATTCACGAGTGACGTTTAGAAAGTAAGCGTTGGCAATGAAATAAATTAGTTTCATGAGCTTACCGCAATATTGCGAGGTTTTCTATATTCCTGATTTACATATAATTTGAAATTTGAATTCGAGTGGTTAATAATAATTGTATGTAACACGTGTGTCACGCAGTGGTGACATTGGTGACCCCAAACACTCCTAAAAATAAGAATTTGACGTGAAGAAGTCTCCAGGTGGTGACCCCAAATAACAGTGTACACGACAATAAATTATTTTGAATTTAAAATTCGATCGTATTACAACAAGCGTACCTAGTACCCACTGACGTCGTGTCCCCAGGTGGTGACCCGCGACCAGCAGATCGAGTCGATGGGCGCGGTGGCGCGGCGGCTGGAGGAGAAGGAGCGGCTGCTGCAGGCCACGCTGTCCGCGGTGGAGAAGGAGTTGTTGCTGCGCCAGCAGGCCATGGAGATGCACAAGCGCAAGGCCATCGAGTCAGCGCAGTCCGCGGCCGATCTCAAGCTGCATCTCGGTAGGTTGCCACTCTATACCTTGTGACTAACGTCATAGGGTCGAGGATTAGAGCGTACTGCGGACGGTGAAGGCCACACCTTATCTTGACATTTCGTAATTTATAGCCCTATTGTATTGGCTAGGGTTGTCACAAAGAAATAGATAATTGTAATAGTGAAAGAGTATTTCAAATCATTTCAGATCGTTTTGACTTAGATTTCTAACATAAAATATGTTTGACATATTAGAACACTGCTGTTCGTATTGTTCTAATTGGAACGTAAAAATTATTAAATCATCTGAATTAAATACACCGTACTATCTGTCCACAATCAGTAAAGTAACCTTACTTCATTTCTGAAACTGTTTTTATTTGCAGAGAAATATCACGCGCAAATGAAGGAGGCACAACAGGTGGTCGCGGAGAAAACTAGTGCTCTGGAGGCCGAAGCGTACAAAACAAAAAGACTTCATGTATGTTGACATTACTTATATCTAGGACTAGGGTTACTCCTTAAAATATATGGAATGGATATCGCATCATCAACAGCCGAATATTGCTTGTGGTTTCTGCACATGTGCCCACTGAATTAAACTTTAATATTGTACGCGGCTGATATAGTTCGCCCTCCCTCTTTTGTCCCGCGCCAGCGCATTCCAGCTGTTCATCGACGATTTCGCATATCCTTTGTTTTATGGCCATCACCAATGAAGCAAATAAAATACATTGTCAATTTGTATATCGAGAAGTTACATAATAATAAAATGTGCGATGTGATGTCTGTCATCAGGAGGAGCTGGCGGTGCTGCGGCGGAAGGCGGAGCGCATGAAGAAGATGGAGCAGGCCGGCAGCAGCATGGACGAGGTGCTGCTGGAGGAGATCCGCGAGTACAAGGAGACTCTCACCTGCCCTTCGTGCAAGGTATGCACGGACGTATGGACGTTCGTACGTATGCGCGGATGTTCGTACGCATGTACACACGTTCGTACGCAATCCGTGCGTGTGAATACGCACGGACTCCCACTGCAGTGGACTGCATGCACTACATTCACGCGTGAATGTATTCGTTATTTGGAAGACAATATTGCTGTGTTAGTAGTGGTAGAAAATTGTATGCAAGGTCGTTTCGCCTTCGAATTTTCCGGATAGTAGACATCATGTAAAAGGTCAATTTACGAAAATACGAGTCTAAAAATTACATAAACGAACGGTTACAGGTGAAGCGCAAAGACGCGGTGCTGACGAAGTGCTTCCACGTGTTCTGCTGGGACTGCCTGCGCACGCGCTACGAGACGCGCCAGCGGAAGTGCCCCAAGTGCAACGCGGCCTTCGGCGCCAACGACTATCACCGCCTCTACCTGTCCACCTAGAGTCGCCCGCGCCCCCCGCGCCCCGCGCTGACGTCACACCCGCCCCGCCCCCCACCGGCGACGAGCGGTCCGCGCGTCGCAGATCTCAGTAGCTACCATGAGTTTGTTGATCGTAAACTTGGCGCGTACCCCGGCGGAGTACTCGGACGGATCGACTGCGACAGAAGGCGTGTTGGCTCGGTCCCGGTTGCTTTATAATAGCAGTCATACCTCCATGTTGGAGGCATGCGAGCGGCGAAGGATCAACGTTCATATGACCACTAACTTCTTCAACCATCAGCTCTGAAGGAGGTGCACGCACGAGGTCTCCGCTACTCCGGGGATACCTGTGCCTTACAATGGACCGCTGATAGATTGAAGCCAAAAATGTTTATGTAAGCGTTCGGACAGCGCCCCTAGCGGTTAGGTTTCGAACTAAAATCTATACCGTCGATGTCAATTTGAGATGTGTAAATAATGTAATGAACGGTGTCGCAACTCATGGTAGGGGGAGGCCGGCGTCCGGCGAGCGATCCCACCTGATCCCCGGTAAGTTAGTCGCGAAGCAGTATTGCAGTATTGAACAAATTCACGTTTACTATCTCGGTTGTGAGTCGGTACTGTGCTCTCGGTATTCGACTTGGACCGTCGCGCGGTCGAGTCGACTCGAGCGCTTGACGTTCTCGTGATTGTATTTTCTCGATAGGCCGATGGTGAGCCGAGAGCTGCAGTGGTTTGGATTCAATGGGAGTCGCGTTTAATTAAAAAATGGAACAGTATTTTTTTTTCATCAAATCGAGACTTGATCGCTTTATTCTGCCATGACACGTTATATACATCCGAAAATTTGAATATAAATGATTTTTGTGAAAGATAAAATGCAATTTAATCAATAAATCACTTATTGAAATTCGAATGCAATTTCTTACTATTAGAATATTACCTCTCCACTGTAGCGCAGCCATTAGACAAATTTTTGAAGTACTTGTTACATGGCTTTCGATCGTGAACTTCGATTAAAGTATTTACTATGTAGAACTCTAGTTAGACGCAATTAATTGTTGTAATAATTTTAACAATGTAAGTTTAAGAGTGTACAGCGCGTGTAAGCGGCATAGAATTTTTTTACAAGGGATTTTGAACGTTTTTTCATCGTCACACTGAACATATTTGCAAGGCACCTGATGATTCTTGCTCTCTTGTAAGTCTGTAAGTAAAACGTTTAAAATCGAATTTAGTATAGGTAGATAAAATTTAAAAATAATTGTAACACATTTGCAATTTTATATAAATGCAAGTAATACTATTGTAATTTATTTTTGTAAGGTAATCAATATTCAATTTTCGTTTATTTGCAAAATGCAAAGTTGTCAGTATTTATAAACTTGTATCATTTTAAACTATCGGTCTAGGATGGTATCCAACTTTTGTTCGTTTTGAGGACGAGCAATTCAGAATTGCAGTACCAATGAAAATATCCGCAATATTATTCCATGATCAGAAATTTCTCAACAGGCATTAGAAACACATTGTTGTTCAGTAATATTCAGTAATATATTATGCTCTTGCCTCCATTGTTTTATTGTACATTTTGTATAATTGGTATTCGTTGTCTCATAGTTTTGTTGCCAGTAACAAACAAGCAAGACTGGGATAAGCTAAAATCACAAATTATAGAAAGTTCCTCTAAAAATATTTAATTGTCGTAAGTAATACTTTGCTATTGTTTCTTGTTAAGGGTTCTAATGACGTTGTCGATTGAATATTATTATAATGTAAACTATGACTTGCACTAAAGAAATATTCCGTTGCATTTTTTATATATCCAGATTTTCATACGCGTCAGTTTTGATTACATTTCTTTAAATGTAATCGATATATTGCTAGCGTGTATTGAGGACATTGAGGTATAAGCGTGTGAGCGTTTGTTATTTACTTACTTGGTATGAAAATGGAACCAAAGTACGGGTGTTGCAGTAATATAGTGCGTCTATGTTAGTATCTGTAATTGACTGGGTAATTTTCGATTTTCTTCGTGTTCTTCGTATTTTATCGTATTGGTTTAGGAAATACGAAGTTAGTACGTACACGCGTACGCAATTTACGTACTGTACGTACAGTTATCACGGGTACACATATGTACTTTGATGTGTCACATTTGGGCCAAAACTTAATGTGTACATATATACGTGTAGCTTGAAGTTCGATAATTAGATTGTACAGGTCTTACTAATTTTCAACGATTTTTCTTGTAGATTCGCCAAAAAATTGTGTGTCATTACACGCGCCGTAGTAAGGAAATCCTCCAGTCTTAAGCATTGCATGTTTAGGTATATTTTACACTATTAACAGGAATAATATTGACTTCACAAGTATTGAAAGAGCGGCCGGTCGATCATTCATTCCTTATAATTATAGTGAAAGATTTTTCCATGTATTTAAATATGAATTTTTCGATGCACACAAACATTTATTGTAAGATTTTTTTGGATTGCATCTCGCAAACATATTGTCACATGAGTATTTTATTAATGTTGTTGTATATTGAGATATCATGAAATCGAACAAGCGGATGTAGTTTATTTTGTATTTAGTGTAGAGTTAAGAATTCAATTGTATAATTAGTTCAATGACGGGACGTTATGTATGTATAGATAAACTTGTGGGATCTGTTTTTTGTTGTGGGCATTCTTTATTTTTTTTAGCTGTGGTACATCGATACTGCATTTATTGAAATGAATCGTTTGAAATCACACTATGTGAGGCCCACTGACTGATATTTATACTGTTAGGCTTAACTCATGAAGTAAAATCATTAACTACATTCTCCGACAAAGGATGGAGCCGTCTTGGTTTTATTGGTGTAAAAACTAAATAATTGTTACAGAGAAAAAAGGTCAGTTTTTATGTTCACTTATTGCTTGCATTTTCTTCGTAAAAACGATAAAACGAATTAGTGCGGCCGCACACCAGAGGTATTATAATAATTGTAGCTCCACCTTTGAAACGCGACATATATATATCGCCCCCCTATATTTGTATGTAAACCCGCACATCAAGGACACATTTGTAGTAGGTGCAGTTGGGGGCGGGGCGTTTGTCGTACCAAAAGAATTGAAGATCAAACACGTTCGTTTTATGTGGGTGCTTCAAACATGACAAAAATGATATTATGAAAATGAAAGACTATACAACTAGAACTACAACAGCTGTGCTTCCGATGTGCGTGTACACAATACATTTGTCGCCGCGTAATTGTATCGCAATAATTATTATGGCGGTGTGCGGCCTCACTAACGAGGCAACACACAGCCTACACTAGTTAAAATAATTTTCGACTGCTTTTGGTAGACTTTTTAAAACTGGAAACTTGTTAAGACTTTCGGAGTTCTTGCCTACCAACTAGTATTTAAATATTTCTTTACTCGGTTTCAAACAGGAATCCAAAAAATTCAGGGTGGCTCTATTTTCGTGTCCGAGTTTATAATTGACGTGTAAATCGATTTGTATTTCCTGAATGTTAACATTGTACATTAGAACTAACCGACTCTTTCGACATCCTTATTAAATGTTAGACAATACTCACACTTATTCAATTAGCTACTGCAAATAGTGTTATTGAATATGATGAGAATAAAAGTTATAAATATTTGTATATTCGAGTCTCTAATATTTCTTTCTTTTTTAAATTGTTGAATATGTATTGATGTTGTGTATTTAACATGAGTAGCAATACAATTTGCATACAAAGTACATATATTGGTATCTAGCTCACCGCCGTGCAAAAGATAAGTGACGCAATTTAGTTGAAATTGGTTCAGTGTTTCCTATTTTTCTGGCGTGCTTCAGAGGCACAGTGAGAAATTAGTGTAACTGAAGTGTAACATAGAATGATATGACTTTATAACAGAATTTAAAAATTTCATTAGCGTTGTACAGTACGCGCATTCTAACTTGGCCAATCTGAAATTCGTTTTCCAAGATGTTTGCAAATGTATAGTAACCAACTGATCAATAAGCGGCAGCCATGACAATGATTTGATGCAGATGCGCTACTTCGCAAACGAAGGACAAAACTATATATTTCTAATCGATTTTTAAATTAATTCAGAACAATATTTTCTTCTCATTGCTTGATAATACATTTTAAGTTTCATTTTGCTTCAAAACTCATCATCACAATCATGTGTGAAGTAAAACTTGCCTAGCCCCATTAAACGTAAAACCTGTATCGATATTCATTAAGTTTAAATCGATACTAACGCGTATAAATTATTTATTTACCTTCCCGCATTCCCTGCCTTCTACCATCGTTTTGTCCCAATAAACCGCATCTGCGCAGCTAATCGTAGTTATATTAAATTCGGCCAAGTTAGAATGCGCTTTAAACTTCAATATATTTCTAACCTTTTTAGATTCCTTTCCTATGCTTTTGAGAATTTAACGTTTTGTTTTGATTTTGATCACAGCCAACTTTCAAAACCCGTGAACAGTTTTGCCAATCGTTTTACGATGTCATATGTCGGGATTTTTGTCGAAGTTTTTGGATTGGACAACGCTTCATTTGCAAACGTTTTGGATACAGCTTATGAACTTTTTGACAAAATTGGGGATCTTTTGCACGACAAAGTTCCAGTATAGATATAACCACCAATATTCAGCTTTTATGTTTCATTTACAAACCAATATTTATGTTATGGCGCTAAACCAATTAACTCCTTATTCAATAAAGCCCCTCTATTTTCACTCGTTCAGTTTCTCGTATAAAATTCACGATTATTGACTTCAAAAAATATGTTTTATAAAAGGTCATGTACAAAGGTGTTTTCTCAACGATTGACGGTTTATTAAATATGTATATACATTATCTCATAAGGACCTATTAATTTATCGTATCTGTTTAATTATTATTCTTATTATTACGTTATGGAGTTAATCGATTTGGCATTTAAGTAGAATCTAAAGAACTTATTTCAGTCAATGTTACATGTTAGCCTTGACAATGACGATACAGCAATAAATAACCAATAAATAGCTAAAAAAATTATGTACAGTAAGGACTCGATCGAACTATGTCTAACGCGAATACTAATTTTAGATGCAAAAATAATATGAAATACAAAGAATAACAAATTGAAATATTAAATGGCTGAAAACTTGTTAATAACTCAAACTGTAAATGTAAACAAATGTAATATTAATTTAATGGAGTATCGAATAAATGTTCCAAACGAGATCTTGATTTTTATTAGCATTACATTATGTAAGGTAATTCATCAAAGAATTTAAGTGTGTCCTGTATTTTAGACAATTTTGATGCGGGGTCTGCATGAACCATATAGAGAGGAGACAGCCTAAGCAACTGTGCATTGTGACTCAACTAAGTCCTGACGTCATCACAGTAGGCGTGGCCTAAAGTCAGTCTACCGTCGGTGCCCGTCCTGTGCGCAGCGTTAGACGTTCACATTTTCTGAGTATGTCCCTGTTATATATGTTATGGCTAATACCCGAAGTGCGGCAACACCTAGTTCTAGCCGGCTACAACTAGGTGTAGCCGGCCATGTGTAGTTAGAACTAGGTGTAT
>DWJQ01001047.1:0-11896 GCA_018248915.1 Hesperia meskei straton
CCGCAGCGTGAAATTTCACGCATGCGGAGCAATCCCGCGTGCGTGAACAAATCCGCATGACACTAAAAACGCCCTAATATAGCCTAGAAAACGAATTAACCCCATTTGATGTCTGCAAACTAGGGGATCATAAGTTGCAATGAAAGAGGATCATAATTCATAGTAAGTATTTGTTGCCCCTCCTTTATGTTATGGTTTGCTAAATTAGCCGTTATATGACTTGTCGTATTGTATTTGGCAGTTTAAAAGGTATTATGTTTTCTTACCTCTTCTTCTTCTCCTTTTCGACAATGCAGCGGTTTTGCTGCAGTCGGCGGGCAACGATGACCACTTAATATAAAGTGGCTTGTATACCCGCCATTAACATAATAGAAAAACAAAGTGATATAGTCACTGGTAAAGTACTTACTCATTTCTTAGTTCAAGTCAATTACTAATTTGAGACCAATTCTACTCATCACGCCTACTCAGAACGTCAGAACATTTATATGTATTTTATAATTTGTGAGGCTTACCTTTTAAACTGTTTTATTATAATCACAGATTACGACTAAATTGATCAATTCAGGTCAGCTTTGAGAAGATTAACGCTCAATTCATTAGTACCTATTTCCGGCATTTTTAAAGCGGAATGTTCACGTTTAGGTACATCTTTCGGTTTGAATTCAGTTTTTTGGCTTTTTAACTTCTAGCATACTTTTGATTCTGTTGAAGCTAATACTAGATTAAATGGTTGCGCAATGCTCCAAGTCAAAAACTTGGTTCACTCAGTAAAAAGTTACGGTGACACACTTAACAAAAACAACTGAGAACCTCCTCTATTGAAGTCCGTTTTACTGAACAATTGCTTTAACATCTTTATAATATTATAATTATACATAATAATTATACAAATCGAATCTCTTTCACTTTCTACAATTTCGTAAAACTATTGAAAAAATACATATATATTTTTTAAATTCAACACATTTTATTTAGATTCAATGTGCTGGTGAAGCTCCTTACACAGAAGATGTTCCATCACTACCACACGAAGTTTATGCAGCATTTGCATTGAGTACGATTCCAGTAGGAAAAATAGAACGTATAGATGCAAGCAAAGCCCTGGTAAGCCTTTAAATTAACGTATACTATGTTAAAATTTGTTATGGTTAAAAAGTTTATCATTTTTATATTAAGATAATTAGAAACAAAATCCGCTCTATTGAAACGTTGTATACTCATAATTGATCCTTAATTTACATAAATACCCCAAGCCCCTAAGAATCTACAAAATCTTTGTAACTTATATTTGTAAGTTATTATAACTTGCATGTTAAGTCATTTGGCATTGCGATTGAATACCGTTATGATATTAAAGCACGCGCATCTAGTGATAAATAAATCTCTGATCGCAAAAATATAACCAAAATATTGCTGGGTTAAATTTTTTGTGAATAATTTACGCATTTTATCAATTTCAGCAAGTGCCTGGTGTAGTGGCATTTTATTCAGCTAAAGACATCCCTGGTGTTAATTCTTTTACTCCTGGTGGAACTCTTATAACTGTGGCCAATGAAGAGGTATTATGTGAAGCTGATGTCAAGTACTTTAATCAACCTATTGGTATTATTGTAGCTGATACACAAGATATTGCTGAAAAAGCTTCAACAATGTTAACAGTCATATACAGCAACATTAAAAAACCTGTTATTGATATAAATGAAGCTATGAAAGATCCAAAAAGGACTACTATATTTATGGAAATTAATGCTAAGGAAACAGGTACTGATGTTGCGAGAGTAATAAAAGGAAATACGAAAATATATGGGCAATACCATTTTTGTATGGAGACTTTAGCTTGTGTTTCTCACCCAACAGAGGAAGGGTTGAAAGTATATTCGACAACGCAATGGTTGGATGTTATTCAACTTATGTCATCTCGTGCTCTAAATATCCCTCAGAATAAGTACGTATCTAAATTAATTATTTAAATTTTGTTGTTTCTTAAGACACTTTCTTTTATACTAGAATATTTTTATTTTTATAGGTATATCAAATAATAGCGTTTTTTGAATCTAATAGTATAATAATAACCGTAAATGAAAGAATATACGAACATATCATGAAGTGAAGAATTTTAAGATCTGGCCATGACGTATGTACATATCATTTAGACAATTGCTGACGAATAGTCTTTTTCAGAATTGATGCATATGTGCGTCGTATAGGTGGTGGATATGGATTCAAAATATCCCGTGCAACACAAGTTGCAGTGGCTTGTAACCTTGTGGTACAGAAATTAAACCGTCCATGCCGTTTTATCCAGCCTCTACGGACAAATATGAGAGCAGTGGGAAAAAGATTACCTTGTCGTCTTAATTTCGAAGTAAGGATTATTTTTTAATTAATTTTCCGTTCGCTTTATATGTCCTTAAGATTGAATTTGAGCCAATAAAACCATTGCAATTTATTATTGTTTAACATAAGTTTCAGGGGCCTATACATAAATTTATAAGTACATATTCATTAATTTTACAAATTAGGAAAAAAATGATACGTTTAGTGGACTGTCAGACGAATATACACAAGAAAATGAAGTCTTCAACAAATTACGTCAATGTAGAAAAAAAAACAATAATTAAACAACTTTGTGTTACAGGTAGCCGTAAATAAAGATGGCGTTATTCAATACATTAATTATGATCTTTACGAGGATAATGGTTATATATTTAGTGAACCTTTAATAGCTTTCACCCTTTCTGTATACTATAATTGTTACAATAATATGAGATGGAATTATAAAGTTTACAATGTTGTTACTGACACCCCATCCAATACGTGGTGTCGATCTCCAGGTAAAAAATATTGAATACTCAGTTTTATAACTGGCGATTGTTATAAATGTTCTTATTTTATAATATTATGTAAGAATCTAAGTAAAATATAAGTTAAATAAAATTTATAGGTACTTTGGAGGTTATTTCCATGACTGAGTTATTAATGGAACGAATAGCATATGAAATGTCTTTGGATCCAATACAAGTTCGCCTGGCCAATTTAGATACTGCCAAACATGATGCTATAAGGGAAATGATTGAAAAATTAAAAACTGATTCCCAATATACAGAAAGAAAAATAAAAGTAGATCAATTTAACAGAGATAATAGATGGAAAAAACGAGGTTTAAGATTTGCATGCATGAGATGGGAACCATTTTCACCGCCTGTTTATTTGGACGTAAATTTGTCAGTATTAAGCGGCGATGGAACAGTTGTTATTACTCATAGTGGGGTTGAAATGGGCCAAGGAATTAATACAAAAGCAGTACAAATATGTGCTTCTCTTCTTAAAATACCCATAGAAAAAGTTCAAATTAAAGCA
The DNA here is from genome assembly GCA_018248915.1 of Hesperia meskei straton. Lineage (NCBI taxonomy): Eukaryota > Metazoa > Arthropoda > Insecta > Lepidoptera > Hesperiidae > Hesperia > Hesperia meskei. Next base: position 3,364 of record DWJQ01001047.1, read on the forward strand.
AATGAAACAACAAGTTGTCCAAATATGTTCGTATCAGGTGGTAGCATTACTTCACAAAACGCCGGAATCGGTATTCAAAAATGTTGCCAGGAACTTCTAGCAAGACTAGAACCCATAAGAACGCAAATGGATAACCCTACCTGGGAGGCACTTATAATGAAAGCTTTTCAAGACGGCGTGGATTTGCAGTCGCATGGCTTTGTTAATATGGCTGATTTTCAACTTTATGATGTATACGGTGTTGCAGTAGCAGAAGTTGAAATAGATGTTTTGACGGGAGAAAGTGAAGTTGTGAGAATTGACCTTTTAGAAGACGTGGGCCGTAGTGTGAGCCCTGAAATTGATGTGGGACAAGTAAGTATCACAAATACCGTTAATTACAACCCATTAATGGCCTACAACTGTGCATGGGTAGAGAGTGAAAACCATACCACCACGTTGCTCTAGTATGGATTAATGAAGGGGTTAGGGCCAATCTAGTATCGGAAGTTTTCATGCGGCCGCGTTTTTAATATAAAACATTTTAGTGGGATATTATTTGCTGAATACGAAACATTTCATGATATAGCTAATATAAAATATACCACAGACTGCAGTTATTCGTAATATAATACCTATTTAGAAGAGTTATTTTCCAATTATATAGTCTTTATTTCTTTTAGGTTGAAGGTGCTTTTATTATGGGACTCGGATATTGGACCAGTGAACGGCTGGTGTATGATGAAAATACCGGAGAATTGCTGACGGATAGAACTTGGGAGTATTGGGTGCCACAATCAAAAGATATTCCGCAAGACTTTAGGATATATTTTAGAAATAAGTCCTACAGCAATGATAAAGTATTTGGTGCAAAAGGTGAGACATTATATTATTAAGTGTTAAATGTTTCGTACTTACCTAAAAGGTAAAAATCGGAAATCTATAAATGGATTATGATAAATGGATTATGATATCTTAGTTCGGCGTTGTATTTATTTTCGTGAATGAACAGAATGGTTTACATACATAAGTAGGTATGGAAAATAACTTGCTTTAGTTGTTATTATTATTGCAGTGTTGGTAGTTTTAAGAGTTTTTGGCGATAAAAATTATATTTCTCAACAGCAACGGGTGAACCTGCCTCTTGTTTGGCGATCGTGGTGCCCATAGCTATGAGGGAAGCCCTCGTATCTGCTCGTTCCGAGTCCGGAATATCTCCTACCACTTGGTTTGACATTGGTATGCTCAATTTACATATATTACTAAGAAAATATATGTATAATAAAAGTTATTAGTTTACATTAATAAGGGGTTAAACGTGAGACTACAAAGATTTTGTTTACCACATGCTGGAAATTATGCTTGTGTTTTACACCTAAGTTTTATTTTCATATGATTTTAAAAGAAACTTTGAAATAGGTGTAATTTGATTGACTATGACGATGGCTAAGTATTCAACTTTATTTCACAGACGGTCCATACACGGTCGAAAGCATCACTTTGGCAGCTGCTACTAAAATAGAAGACTTTAAATTTTATTGATAATATAAATGTTCTTTTAAAGTTGATATTAACTTTGATCTTTTTAATAATTAATTTTTAACTAAGTGGAGACATATTGAAACAAACGTTTAAATTAAGTTAGGTACGAGTATATTGCTGTGATAGAAAAAAAATTAGAAATTGTTTATAGAAATTGCACAGTTAAAGTAGTAGTTTTTATTATTAAACAATAACAATACAAGGGTTTCAAACTTGGCCATATTTTGTTTTTGTATAATTTTAGGTTAAAGGTGATAAATGTTATTTAAATAATAAAATGTGTTTTATTGCTTATCTAGTAGGTAAGTGGCGCTACATGCGAAGTGTTTTATTACCGGCCGATAAAGATGTGTATCTGACAAACAACACCCTTGTCGTGTCTGATGTGTTAATTGTGTAGTCCTTACTACCCGTGACACAGATAATCCTACAGTTGAGTCATCGAGCATATGGAATTGCCACCCTCCGCCAAAACCAAACTTATTACCTACCTGTACTCACAGTCTTGCTATCCCAGACTTGTGTGTTGTCAGTTCGTTGTTAGTGTATGTATATTTTAATTAATAAGGCACACAAACTCACACCTAAGCTCAGCATAAATTTTTTGTGATAATTAACTATTGATAAATTAATTATTATGACGAGCTCGTAAAAGGCGGAAAAGGGTTATATAGACAAATTCAAATAACTTCTCTGCTTTGAGATCGGATAGCCTACAATTAAGATATTGCAATTTAATTAATTATACATATTTTATTAGATATAGTACCGTAAATGACTTAAATTAATTACTGAATTAGACAACAATAATAATTATAACCAAAATAGCCATAATTACCTTCAGAATATCCATTCGAGTGAAACAAGATAGTTTCCTCTCAAGCTGTGCTTTGCAATTACTATAAATAAGCCTCAAGTGCGGTCAGTGGCCAGCATTGTCTTGAGACATAAAGGATATTTCTTACATGGACTATTGTATGCCGCATGCTTGAGTATAACCTCCAAGCTTTACTTTACTTTAGCCTAGCTTTACTCTTTATGGCTTTTAAAGCTTGTATATAAGGCTTTCTTAGCCAAGCTTGATGACTACCTGGGTAAATCCCCCCATGGACAAGCTCAGAGTCATTCGGCGGCTCGGTATTTTTCCACGTAATCTGATGATCTGATAAGATCTGTAGATGAACACGAGTGACCCACATAGGCTAGAGAATTAGCTGGTTGAAGTGGCATTGGGCTGGCCATGTAGTTAGAAGGATCGATAACAATTAGGGAAGAATGGAGGCCCCGTCTCGGGAAAAGGAGCATGGGATGCCCCCCGATCAGGTGATCTGACGACCTGAAGAAGACAGCAGGCATTCGTTAGCTTCAGGAGGCCCAGGACCAGGCAGAGTCACGCAAGTTAGGGGAGGTCTATGTCCAGTAGTGGACGCTAATATGCTGATGAATGTATGGATGATGATGAGTTCTAAAGTTCAACTTACTTATTAGGTATTAGGTAGGTAGGTAGTATTAGGTACCTGACTCAAGAAGACAAATCAATGTAATTCATAGTTCCCGATCATCGTTGGCGATATTGTAAAATCTACTTTACGCGCGCAGAGCTTATAAAGAATATACATTAAACTATGTATATCCGCATAGATCCAACCACTCAACTTTAAATATTGATACATACGTTTGCTCTTTCCAAACAAATAAAAAAGTAAATTTACTGCTCTCTGGTAAAACCAATTAAGTGCAACTGGTTGTTAAAATGGTGTTACGAGAAAAAGTCCAATAACGAGTTACTAGAATTTACACGTTTGTTTTGCAGACGACGGTAGAAAACATTTGTTTGGCATCGGCCATCCTGTTGGAGGATTTCAATTGTTACAGTAGTAACTAATTGTGCCCGCGACTTTGTTCGTGTATTCGAACTTCGAGATAAAAAGTATATGTATGTTGCTCCACAACCTCCTCTATCTCCCAGTGAAAGACCCTTAAAAATCCGTTCAGCTGTTTCTGAAATTAGCGTGCACCAAACGATCAGTTATTATAGTTATATTATATGTAGCACGGGTCATCATTCACAATGTGAGGGGTGAAGTCCATAGACTATGGAGTCTACCATGCTGGCTACGGGCGGACTGGCGAACCTAACACACCTTCACTCGTTGACAACGTTATGGAGAAACTTCAGGTGGGCACGTTTCCTCGCAATATTTTCTTTCGCCGAAACAAGAGGTTAAACGAGTTAGGTATTAAGTGATCAAATTCTAATACGCAATATCACATATTTTTTTTAAATTAGATGTTTGTGCTGTATACCCGAGGCAAATTTATAACATTATAACCACTCGGTTATCGTATCTATGATAGTAAGATATAAATGAAATAATTTCGTTGTTCATAAATTCACAAAATTCATTAAAAATAATTATAAAATTAAGTATCGAAAGTTCATAGTTATCGACAGCAAATTTTGTCAAGCTGGTAGAGTAAAAGGAAATAGTTTTATTAGTTTGCAAAATTATTACCTCAACATACGAGCTTAACAGCTTAACTGTAGTATACAGAAATACAGAAACATTGCTTAGTAAAAATGTTGTTATAGAATTTAAACCATACTCATGAACCTGTGTAAAAAAGTATACATATATTGAGTGCCTGACCTTTCTCATTATTCTCTAATTCATTATTTACATATTAATTGTAATCATAGTTAATACTCACAACATACTCACGGTTATTCGTGTTGCCATTTGGGAAAGCACTTTTTCTATGTCATAATTTAATGATCCTGATTTCTACTCTTATTATAAAAGCAAACATTTCCTAGACTAAAAGACCTTATGACCCTAAAGACTCTAATCTTTCTACACCTCTATGTGAACTACCTACTACTACCTAACTACCTACGTGTGAACATAAAGAGGTCAAGTTCAAGGATAGACTGACATAAATTAAGAAGATTTATTTATTATTATTTTTTTATAACCAAGCCTGGGTGTTTTATTCAAAGGGATTTAATCGATATTTGGGACTCATTTTACAAGCCATGGTTGGTTTCAAATCTTGACCTTTAACTGGTAATAAAGCAATATTCTTCATTAGTAACAAGGTTCTAAAACAAAGATGTAATGTTGAAACAAAATAACCTTGTACCTACTTTTTTACATCTCTGATCTCTGCGTACAAGGTCAAAATTCTAATTGCTTTTGTTTCCTAAGGATTTTATTGTTGGTAAATTAAGTCATTTTTGCTTAAAAATGAAACAATAATTAGAAAGCCATATAAATATGTATTCTACCGAAATACTAGAGATTATACCAGTTGTTTGATTTAGAAAGAAAAATATGGTTTTGTGGGTCTATAAGTTGCTATTTCTCGAACCCATTTTTGATACATAAAAATATTACGTGACGCTGACGACTAAAAACTCCTATCACAATATTTCATAGCAATATTTTCTTCAGTTTGACAATTGACGCTCTTGACAAACTGACAATTGTTAAAAAGAAAATGTCACATAAAAATGTTACGATATTGTTATTTACTTAGTTTGTTGATATGTATTAATTTAAGTTTTTGTTATAAGTATTCATCGGATGTAAATCCACACGAAAGATTAATCGGAAGACTAAAAACTGATCATCGATATCAAAGAGACAATCTCCAGCATAGGAAACATAGCAAACGTCATGACTACGATATGTATGATAAAGAGCCAGTAGCTGAAATTATTGATGTGGCTAGTTTTATTAACAACGCTGAGGATGAGTCGTATAATGAAAATGGCCTTTATAACTTTCAATACAAGAAACTGTAAGTATTGAAAAAATCTAATTAGCTATCGTGAGCCTTTTGTGTGATGTTAAAAGTAAATATCAATTAGTCCAAAAGCATGCGCGTGACCAGCATTTTTTATTTATTTAGAGTTTACAGTAAGTAAGTACCTACTTGCATCTTTTTATAACATAACACGATAACATAGAATGTTGACGTAATGTATCTATCTATAAGGTGCTGTGGAGTTCACCTCTCACTTCAACAGTTTAATTTTATTTATATCTTTAGAACTACTAGTATCACTCAGATATTTTGACATAAACAGGCAGGAAACTATTTTTTTTTCTATTTTGCTTCTTCATGTTTAACCAAGATTATGTTCTAAATATTTTTTTATGTTAACACATTATGTCATAGAGTAGACGGGCTATGTTCTGCCAAGTGGTCATCGACAGCCCTGGGCTTTGGTAAAACAAAGAAATATCACTGATGTGTTGCCAGCAAACATGGCGAGTCAGTAGTCGGTTTAAAAAAGCAAGAGGGTAATTAGGGGTTAGCCCTGTAATATGTAGATCAACAACAACAAGCGTAAAGAAAAAAAAATCAATTTTAATATAAATTTCAGAGAAAATGGAAAACGTGATAATTATTTTGATAGTCTTATTAACGATGTTTCAAACAATAACGAAGATTACGCAGATATAGAAGCAGCAAATTTACAAGAAACTTCCCATAACAACATTCATTATCCTTTTTCGAAAGATAAACTAATAAATGATAAATTAACAAATGATTTTAGTAAGGTTCAAGATAACCTAGATGATAATTCAATCTACCAGGATGAAAAAAATCATAAAGAAAAAAAGTGGTGAGATATTATATATTTTGCAATTTCTTACTGTTAAAATTAATCTTAAATAAGTGAACCACAATTGTGGAAAAAACTTTGTTAGACTTGATTCATTATATTGTGAAATTAATAAAATCGAAGGCAATTAGATACGAGTCAAAGTTACCCTCGATTTAATGTTAAATTTGATTTCGTTTTAGTAATTTTAACCGACTTCAAAAAAGAAGGAGGTTCTCAATTCCACCATATATAAGCTTTTTTGGAATGTCCATTAATATATATTACAACGACTAATCTATTTCTATTATTGCACTTTGACTATTTATTGCTCCTAAAGCAAAATAAGAAGTAAAGTCAAGGTTTCATTGCAACAATATGCAATATTTTTTTCCAGTATTCCAGTAAGAGTTAGTTTTAAAGCTAAATTAACAGATTTTTATTGATTTATGAACTTTTCTTTGCAGCGCTTTAAAACATCTTAAGCTACCGTTTTTTTCCCGTAATAATTCTACAATAGCTAAAGTTAAAAGCGATAAAAAAAGAAAAAATCACAGTTTCCATACTTTAAGAAAAACAAATATACTTCGCAAAGATAATAATGAAATATTATTAAAACACGATAAATCTGGGAATAATTTAAACCTAGGCAAACATGATAAAATAAAAAAGAGATCTTACGTTGAGCGATTATGCCCAGCTTGTAGAAGAAAATTTATCGTTAGTAAATCCCTAAGGTCGGAAACAGATAGAGGTAATATCTTAAAAAAAAAATACGACCAAACGCCTCAAAACTATGAGGAGAACTTAGATGACGACCAAAACCATATAAATAATAACGAAGAAGCAATTATACCAACATCGAATGAAAAAGGTACTTTTGAAAATTATTGGAGTGATCGGAGAAAAAGAGAAGATGACGATAGAAATATTGAGAGGCAAAAAGAACTTGAATATCTTGAGAAAAGAGTAGAAAGTGTTACTGTAAATAGTCCATCTTATAATAAAAATAAAATGTAAAGTTGATTTTTATTCATTGATTAGGTATACTTACTTACATTAACACAGTCACAAGACTAATAAATACGTAATTACACCGAGGGATTTGAAATTTTTTCAAACTAAGAAATGATTCATATAGCAAAAGGTTCCACAGAGAAGTTATTCGACAAAAGAAAAATTTTTCTATACTGTTTATTGTTACGTTTAAAATCCTTTTCTCTAGGAGAATTTTATGGCGCATATCTTTATTAAAAGCCAACGGCCATGGATATCAAGCAATATTTGTATAGTAAGCCATCCGCGTCCATCCTGCATGTTTAAAAATGCAGCAGACACTTTTTATTAATTGTAATATCAATGATATAAAAATGCAAAGTTTTGCTAGTGTATTATCAGGTGGTAATGATGATAATAAGATTGTTTAGCCATATCAAAGGCCATCGAGGGGCATAAAAATCACAACAGCTGGTTTGACCACTAACAAATTTAATATCACAAATTCGCACTGGAGCAGCGAATTAAAGATATTATGATAGTGTAAGCTTCAGGTTCCTCTACAGTTATCAGGAGAGACATGAGCCTGTCATGGGTTACAGCTAATCGATTGATTACAATAAAAAAACATACAAACAGAAAAAGCGATATTTTTAATTTCAGTAATAGAATTAATAGAAGTAATAGAAAGTAATTTCAAACAATATTTAAACAGTCAAAACAAAGAAACAAAGTAAATTATAGTAAGAATATGTTATTAAAACAAAAAGAAGGTTGATGATAAAAACAGTTTAGTTTCCATTTACTTAAATTGTCTTCAGATAATTTTTGGCTTCAATAAGATTTTATGAATTGTGATTTCGTAGAAGAATATTTATTAACTGGATGATTAAGCGAAGATACTTTATTAGCATTATATGTAGTTTAGACGGCCATTAGACGATCAATCTCACAGCATAGGTATTAATCTGTGATCATTGAGATTGATGAAAAAATTCAAAATATCTGGATAATAAAATTGATCCACTTCAATCTGACATCAATCAAAGCCTTAGGCGTGAATTATACAGAAACGGCGTAAGGTGAAAACGTGGCGCAGGCGTGTACCACTTCTAAACGTTTTCATACAAATAGTACGAAGGCGACATTCGTGAATTACACTCAAGCGGCGCAGGACAGGCACGCCGCTTGGTCGCCTGTGCCGCGTCGCGCCAAGAGCACGTCGTTTGTTATACGGTGTGCTCAGTATTTACCAATCCAAAAATGCGTGACGATATTGAATTTAATGTACAGTTTGTATTTGCTCCCGAGTGATACACTCTACTTTTCATCCCCCTCTATGAGAAAATAAAAGGCGCCTCAAATTCAGGAATAATACTGTCACAGTCACTAAACTAACTA
>DWJQ01001048.1:0-11895 GCA_018248915.1 Hesperia meskei straton
TGAGTTATCTCTACTTATCAAGATTGAAGTCGGTTATTTTTTTTGTAGAAAGCAATTATTATTACTTTTGAATCCAATCTTAAGAGCGCCAATGATTCTCCGATAACTTTATCATTATCTTCAATGTTATCATAATCTATAGTAGGTTAGCGATGGCTAAATAATAAATGTCCTTGTTGTTAAAAAAAGATATATATTGATCTTTTCACTTTTGACAATGCCATAATTATGATTTGTACATCTAATGTTGTAATTTTACCATAAAACATGTATTTTTTCTATCTCGATTCTAAATGTTACCTTTTCTTGTTACAGGTAAGCAGAGCTGTCCATACTTCTAGTGTTAACCTTGTCTGAATTTAAGTAAGTTTATCTTCTGATTTACTAGAAAACCACTTATCATTGACATATGAAGAAACAAATACAAGCGTTTGTATATGCATTTACATTATATAGGACCTGTTAGTTCTTAAAATGCCTATAATCAAATGTAAAAAATACAAAGAACTTTAGTATGAGTCAGAAGGGTTGAAAATTCATTCATAGTACATAGTTTAGATTTTATCTATGCTGTATAAATGACGTAACCAATTTATATAAGAGGTTGCTAATCATTAGTCCTTGGTAATGAAAAAGATAGGGGTGCAAAATGATTAATAGCCATGAACGTATTGTGTTGAGTAGAGCCCCTTAGCTACGGTAATTATGTTAGTAATATTGATTGTGCGTGCTCACTATATTTTTGGGCCAATAAATAGTATGTAGTTAAATAGTAAACTCGTGCACAATGGTAGTAATTTAAAGAAATAATGAAATTTAAAGAGTACTTTAAAGACAGCTTATTTCAAAACCAACCCATAAATCAATCCACAAATTCAAATACAATTTGACGTAAACTGTCTAGACTAGATGTAAAAATAAGCACCTCAATATTCGCTGGGCATAAACTTTCAAATGTTTGTTTATGGTTTGTTTATAACCTTTTCCATCTCATTTACTTTGTTTTGATATAAGCCGCAACTTTGACGTTTGTCCCGCTACCGTTGACCACAAACATGGCGCAATGGCGTGTCGGTGAGAAGTATCTTGCAAGCTAAAACCGCGACAAGCAGAAATCGGAGCGATCTGTTTCATTATGTTTTCTTTTGTGTCTTTCACTGCGAACAAGGTCGTCATGCGGTCCATTTGCCCGACCTCACTCCAGATCCGCCGGCGACCTAGTCGGTGACCGCCTTAAAGCTACGATTAGCTCCAACGATCACTAATTGAATGGTCTATTCATTACCCGGCCACGCTTTCACTGTCATTCATTGCTTTGTTTACGTTTTTTGAATTATCTTTGTTCATGGTTTCTTAGTATTTAGCTTGCTCTAATATACCTAAGTTACTCAACGACTTAAAATATTAAAACTTAAAAATTACTGGAAATACGCACCAGAATTTCACTTTGTTTACGAAATGATCCCAAGAGGCATTTTTGGCAGTCTAGATATTATTGTATGGTTAAGTGATATGGAGAACAACATACTCTCAATGCATAATTGATTTATAGATTCCTACAATATACGAGTGTTACGATTGTTCGAGGCGAGCTATGCAAATGTATGGAATAAGACAATAAATAAACTTGCTTTAAAGAGAACATCGTGTGAAATAAAAATCAACATCAAAATTCTTTTGACTTGAATAAAAGCTTACAAAATTTCTAAACAAATAAATAACTCATTTAGCCACATAAGAGCGGCTTTTCATCGAATTCAGAAATTTAAAAATCACCCTAAAGCCCTCGACGTTCATGAAGCGTGGGTTTGTTGCCGTACATTAAACTATTATTAGTTTCGAGTTTCGAGACCCTCGTCCTCGTCCGGCATCACAACCTCATTGTTTGTTGGTCCATCTGTTCGCCCATTACTGGTAACGTTTGACAGATGCTGTTTCAATGCCTGTATGCTCGCCACATTATTTGGCTTTTTGTTTAGTTTCGAAAATTTCGATTCTGTGTTCATTCAATGACGTTTTCGGTTGAAGTAGTTGTTTATGGAACCTCGGAATTATACTAAAATACTTACTTTACTTAGAGATTCCATGTATACGACATAATGATTTTCAAAGGTCTGGAATTTTTTATCCTAGAATCACAGTTTTGTAACACTGATTTCTATTTCTTCATCCCCTTTTATAAATGTCTTGATGATTTCCAAATAGATTTCCTAAAATAAAATGAATTCAAAGGGCAGTCCACGACTGGTATTTGAAATGAAAATGTCATTCAGGTTGAATATATAAACACGAAGGTGTTTGTTTTCTTGATTTAAGTAAATCTAAATACCATTAGGCTATCGTTTATGATCTTCGCTATTATGCAATACCTTTACGGCACATATTCAGCACATAAAATTTGAATTGTGCCGTTGGAAAGTGTTCATAACTATTAAAATATCTTTAGTTTTATTTTCTTAATTGCACTAACCAAGATGAAAATTTCGGATTTATGATAGTAAATAATTCTCGATAGCAGCGAAACCACCCAAGCTTCCCGTATAAGCTATACTATTTCGTAAAGATCACGCTACAGATTTATAGAGGAGAGAGAATCACTGTAAACAATCTTCATTGGATACGGGTAGGGGCGGATGTCGGACCCCCGTATGCATTTTATATTATACTGTCGTAGTGGTAGCGTAGTGTAGGTTTAATCTTGTAGTTACTTTTTCATTTTATTAATGTTTTTTGATTAATTGATACATTAAAAAATCTTCCTGATAAGGTTTAAAAGTTACTTTGTGTCGGATATAGTTCCTTTGATTGAATCATGGTCCTTTATCTTGAATATTTCCCGAAGTGCCTTATGTTTGCATTGGTTTTTTGTAAGGTTCTGTAATATATGTTTTTAATTAATATAACAAACTCAGTAGCACGTCTTGTGCTCTGAAGTTTTAATTATCTTTTTAAGGCAAGTCATCATAACTGTTGATTCTAGGAAAATATCTTTTTATATCGCCGGAGAGACCATGTCACTTTTAGGGTGACATACGTGTTAATATTTAATAGTGTTTCTTTGCATATAAAAAATACTTTTATGAAAAAGTTGGATTTGCACATTGAAATGTTGCATATATATTACATCTTCACGCTTACTAGTGATCGAACACATATTTTATGTTTGCCGAAATATTACTATTCCTTTGTTTTTTTGTTCCCTTTTTGATGTTTGAAATTTGAATGATGAGTTTAAATTCCCGTTTTTGATCTAGGTGTGTGTAACTTGTCTTGTGTGTTGTCCATGGCACCCACGACACAGGGAATCCTAGTGTGGGGTTATTAATGTGTAGCGTTATTTAAAAAAAATCAAACCCAACATAGCTATTATTTATTTTAGTCTCTTTACTAGTATTGTTTTTTTATTTCCCGCTAACATGTTGCTTCTATCGAATCACTTATTCTCATATTTCTACGTTTATGATTAATTAATATTAAGGTTTGTATTCATGACTATAATGACTTCTGGTAATTAAAGTATGTTAATGCTTAATATTTCATTTACACGTTTCTCTTTTAGTCATCTAATGGTCTCGCACGGAACTAATGTTTGTAATATGTCTAGTACTTTCTTCCGCCAGGTTCAATTAAGAACAAATCAAAAGTGAGAAATAACTATTTACTACATTAAGAAAAACAACGTGCATTAAATTAAATTGCTTATAACTAGTTGAATTATTTAAACCATCGATCAATGAGCTGGTTGGTTGGTAATTGGTTGTTTGCATTAAATTCATCTGCTTCTAATATCGAAACATATTGAATTTTTGTCTGATCAAGATTTCAATTACTGTATGAATTAGAAGTTAAATTAACAACAGTTCTTTTGATTTAGATTAATGATTTTTCACTAACGAGTAAAAAACTTAAACATCAAAATTTACACTATCCAATCACTAATATCCCCAGGATTAAAATTGTCACTGGTGGCGTGAACTCTGGAAACTACCATTTGTCTGTTAAATATACCTTGTGCAGCCTGAATTCAAACCTGGGACCTCTGACTTTGTAGCCATGATCGTAAATGATGATAAAGGGATCTTTGGAAACACTATAGTTACGACATTAATAGTAAGTAAGCACTGTTTAGAAAAATAATTTGTAAGTGCATTGACATTTTCAAACACCTTACATTATCTTTACGGTAAAGATCTATGATTTGTCAACTGATAAAATAAGTACTGCCTCGGCTGTACGCCACTTCCAGTTTCGTATCGATCATAAATATTCCTGTTTGCTCTGCCTTGAACCTAATCTGTGAGGAGTCAATAAACGTATCTTGTTTCTGCTCTATTTGGGGGTTAGTCGGGTAGCTGGCGGGTCGGGTAAACACTCACTTGTTGATATGAGGGCCGCATATGTTAGATATAGCGTGGATTTACTACTTTACTAGAGTGTCCTGGTCGTATTTTAAATGAACCGAACGTGTTTGAACTGTTTTTCGCTGAGTCTCTAATACTCTGATGTACTCGACATTATAAATATAATTATATATATAATTCGATGATGACTCGTCATTATAAACACTCTAACATAATTGGTAATTACGAATTATGTTGTCCTAATATTATAATTTACCTGAGGAATTGTAGTTTTGGATTCAAAATAAATTTATGTTTGATAAATTGAACCTTGGAGCCAAAATCCTAAATCGTACTGATTCCGAGCTAATTTTAAGTAGTCGTTTCAGTTAGCCTCCTTCCCAAAATTAGGTATAGCTTCAAATGTTAAACAGATATGGGACGTTATTTTGAAGAGAAAAGATCAAGACACTTCAGTTTATAAGAGCATTTAATATCAATTTCGAAGCGTCGAAGCGCAACAGATAGCTGGTAGTGGCTAGTAACTAGTAACTCCAACCTCACCTCAAACACACAGATACAATACCGCGAAACCATAATGAAGGAGTACGGTACTTCTCTGGGAACGAACGCTATGGTGAGCATGGCTCCAGTAGCAGTCTTATGGTAGAAACGTGGTATTAACCGCTCTGGCTAATTTGTAACGGCTATTAAAGTTGAAGGGTTTACGGCCCAACTTCTCTAAGGTTAATTGAAACTACTGTTGTAATTCGTATAGCAATATTAATATTTGTTATTCATGTAAGCTTTAAAAGAAATTAAAAGTTTGCCATTAAATCACACTATCCGGCATCGAACTATCAGACCAAATGATAATATTATCTTTAATCATGCTTTTATTTTTCTTTTTTATCTTTTTGTTATCCATTAACATATTACGATCCATTGTTTAACGTCTAAATAAACAGCTCTAAATTAAAACAATTTGTGGAAATAAAGCGACAAACGAGCATACAGCACCACTCTCAATTTCAACAATGTTTCCGACCAACCGGACCAACCGAAACAGAAAGAGATTCCAATCACAGCGTGGATAGTTAGTCCAGTAGAAATGGTACTGGGTACATTAGTGGACGGTGGTTCAACCGCAACCAAAGTAGAAGTTAAAGCACCTAATAAAATTGAAGAATCAGACAAGGATAGAACCTTTCTTAATTATTACGGTTACTCATTAAAGTTGTTTGTTATTTCTAAGTTGTAATTACGATCCAATGTTGTGGCAGATATTTATCTCGCTTGCATGACTTCATCACGATGTTGTTCCCGAAATGATTAGTTCAAGGCCACTTACTCATCGTCTGCTGTAGGCTGCAATCTATTTGTGCAAAGCAAAAAGTGAAGTTGTGATGCCCCCCCCCCCCCCACTACGTGAAATTCACAAATTTACTGCTGAATGGCTTTTTTCTTTTTATTTGTGTTTTATTAATATAATGTTTTATTTGTGTATTGTCTTTTTAATTTGGTGTATTATTTATTTATTGTATTACTTCATCCCTTTAAGATTGTATTTTATTCATGAATTTACTACCATATTTCTGATGTTACTGCATGATGTTACTGTTCAAACGACAGTAATAATTGTGACAAAGCTGTTGTCACTCATGTATTTTTAAATGGCAGTGAGTCTATAGTAGTCATCCAGATTAGAAAGTTTTTAAACGAAATGAATATGACGCAGACACAGTACGAATTTCAAAACATCAAAACAATGTGGTTATAATACCCGCCGCTGGTAACGCTCATCCCAGTAACTTGATTTATAGTTGAAACACCAAAATAAAGATGTCAAATGTAAAGTTTTGAAATAATTAAAGACTGAAATTACTAGCACCTTAATCAGTTATATGAAATATGTTATTTGACGTAGCATGAAGCAAAATAAATTATATAAATTAAAGCATTACAAAATTGCTTAAATAAAGCCTGAAGGGCTGTCAAAGGCAACGTTGAACACAAACAAAAATAATGAGAATACGCCTGTAGGCATACAGGCATTCGTGAAACTCAAGGTCAGACGGTCACAAGAAACTCGAGAAAGAAATTTACAAGCCGCAAGCCCAAAGGGCATTTCAAACCAGTGTTCCGACCAATAAATTCATATCGATGTCGACATGATAGTTTGCATATCAATGTCATTTGAAAGTGAGCATAAAATTTTCTCAGATTGATCGTTAAAAGCTCTGTTATACAACTATGAGGTTATAAACTATTAAAGTTAAGCGATATCAGATTCAATATCTTGTTTACGGTTCGTGTTTATTGAATTGTTTTTGTCGTCAAACAACTAATACGATGCGTACATACAATAAATAAGAAATAAAATCTCGTAACATGTAAACACTATCTAAACTTAAAGCAAAAAATTTCGTCATTAAGTTAATCAAAAATGATACTCGTAGCATCCCTGTCATAGCCTACATCATCAAATTCAATTCACATTTCTAAAGCATTACATTCAGGTTATTCTTATTCTAAATTGCAATTATTTTAAGTTTGTGCTCCAGTTCGTTCAGTATCTAACTCATGGTGTAAGTATCGCATGTTACTTTAAAAAGAGTAAAAACAGTTTTGAATTGCCTTTGTTCTGCCTCTGAATTACTGTGTCTATTACGAGTACAAAACTAAAAATTGCATAGCTTATAACAAGTCGTTACAAGTTCACGTTTGGGATAATATCGGATTTTACGCTACTATATCAATATGCACACGTTTCCGCATCCTCCCATTTGTCAAGGAAGGAAAGTACGGAGTTATTAACTGCTAGCATTCAATTTAGTGGTGCATAAGACAATTTTACTGTCACAGGTGATTCCAGTCTGTCTCTAGATAATTGTTTCCGGATAACGTGATACATAAATCGAATGAAGCGTGAATTCAAATCTTAATTCTAATACCCCGTTGGATTTATCGATGGCGCGACAATAATTGATTCGTGTTCTGTCTTTGGGGAGCGATAACTCGATAACTCGCTTTGAAACTATTAATTAACATTCTTTGATGGGAGTTTATTAATTCTCGTTAAGATTATGTAAACATATTTTTTTTATTTTAGATATTACGGCATTTTAATTACAGGATAAAAAGGAGAAGCAAAAAATCGATTTTAAGAATTCAATTAACTTACGGCGATAAAATACAAACATTTTGACAAAATTAAAAGAAGTGACGTAAAATCGTGACAATCATATCTGCTAGAGACAAAAGCGTAGTTGTAGCAAACTCGAGTCCCAGTTAACCGTTCACGGTTGCTCTTTGGCCAATTTGCGTCGATTAACCTAAACCTCCTTTCCTGTATGGCCCTAAATTGCAGTTGAATTTCGCTCATCTTATGATTTTCGACTTTCTCTTTCATGGTAGCATTAATGGATTGAGGTAGCTGACATTTATATGACAGTTACATGTTTATTGCTCTGTGGATTACCAAACTAATCTGTAAAGCCTGGTTTAAGTAGTTTAATCTACATTGATATTTTAACACGATCACAGAAGCACCTATTGTTCGTGGTACTGTTCGTATACGTTATTGAATCAAGTTTTAAAATTATCACGGGGTTTATAGATACACTGGATAGTTAAAACTTCGGTAATTAATTTTTTTTTCGTAATGCACCAATAATAAAAATTTAATGTTTGTTAGCTTAATATATTCCATTCCATTGACCCTTTGTTATTGATTTGTATGTTCTACGAAGCGTTCTTTTGATGAATTTGTAGTTATTCATTAATCTCTGAAGCTCTTTCAAAGCAATAAAAGCTTTAATTTTTTTTAACAAATGCTCATATGGTTTTACAAGTTATAATATGCTCCAACTTGTCTGTCGAAGCAAGTTATGTTTCCAAGTTAAAATTTCATTGCAAGTCACACCGTTACTCATAGCAGATGTATGCACCACTTGAGGCGTAACAATTATCGCTTGAAACATTCTTACTTCCACTGCGCAATGCTAATAGCAATTTTCACATCATAACGGTATTATCGCGTAACCAATAACATTTGTTAGATGCTTCCACACACTGAATACCTAAAATTTTTTAGAGAATCTAAAAGATTCATATTTATATGCATAACTGTTGACAGGGAAATCAAGTAAGATAGGACTATCACTTTATCAGCTAATATTTCATTGACGCACTTCTCTATAACTTCTTTTTGAATATTTGGTTTTGTTGAGAAGGGCGGTGTTACCACTGACGCTAACAGGTCGCTTTCCATATAAACCCTCATGTATATCAATACATCCACAACCTACATCAGGTAAAACTTAAGTTCCATTGAGCATTTTAGTTCCTCTAATTACGGTATGAATAGTACACTATCCATGTCATAAAAAACCCATTAGGAATACTCCAATACAAACCAATAAACTTTCGGTTCTAGCTAGTTTATAAGCTACTATAATATCTGAGCGAAAATGCATTACAAAAGTCAACAATAAACTGAAGTATTAATACAAAATTACACCTCGAATAATGTCCAACTTTGCGCATGAAACCAACACTGTTATTACTTGGCAGGAATAGGAAACGAACAATGAAGGTTAGCATCGAGAAAGTGTGAGCTAATACAACGTCTGTCGATGTAACGCAGCGTAATAATGTGACGTTCGGACTGATTGGAAGCTTTAAGAACAATATACACTGGTCCGTGGTATACGTGATCAGAAATTTGATGGGAATTGAGAATTATTTCATACCTATTTATACATATACAAAGTTCTTTAACCATAAGATCATTTACATCGCTCATAACATAAGCATAATGACCACTGGTAATTTAGAATATTCAATTCTGAAATTTTCCTCTCATATTTAAATTGTCTATTAACAAAGTTAAAAAAAAATCCGCAATTCCTAATGTACTTGTAACTTTTTTCGCAACGAGTCAAATAAGACAACCTTCCGGCACCCCCTACAAATGCTTGGAGCCGTTAAAACTGTGTTCTTGCTACGTTATCGACTTGTAATTTGAGACTTAGTATCGTGTTATATCATTCTCTCCAGTTGGTACTCCGCACAAGCCGTTCAGTACCACCCAATAATAAACTACAGCAACAATATAGGCACCAAAGCAGTCGTAAATATTTTTGCAATGCTTTAACGAACCACCGGTTTGTTATATTCTGTTGTCCATTTCTCAAGCTAATGCATTTGGCCTTAATTCATAGTGTACCTACTGGGGTTGGCCGATGTCCGGTTTTCACTCAGACACTCAGATATTTACTTGGTCAATTCTATTGAAAGATAGTTCTGAAATGTCAGGCATTTGAGCGGTTCATTCCCATTAGTTCTACTGAACAGTCCTACCGTAGGACTAAGCTACCTCCATTTCCATAGAATAGATGAAAAGTAAAGAATCTTATTAGCTATTTTAATTAAACGGAACGAACGTTTATCGGCGGTCGACCAAAATATTTCAATAGAAGTTTCTTTTGCTAATACTACTTTGGTCATCGATTTGATTTCATGTGTTGCAAAAAAATAGCAGTGAATATTTAATTTATTTGACAATTACTTTTAGTAGATTCTTTTATGTCTATTAATTGATTTCAGCCATACGCAATAAGTACAGTATTATGTGATCTTATCTCTAAATCTAAAGTTATGATAATATTTATAAACAAACCTAAAAATTATAATTTCCGACAATTTTAAAAGTTAAAAGTATTGAGTAAAAATAATTTATTAATTATCAACGAACCCAATACAGCAGTGTTAGTAGCTTAGTTAAATTAGCTATGCTAATAAATAATACATACCGCTGTCCGTTCCCACATAAGCAGTTAAGTAGGGTTTATTGACCGTCGATCGAAGTATTATCTGACAACACGTTATCAAAGCCTCCACCAACCCTCCCCCCGGAGATAGATACTAATCAAACAACGTACTCGCTTATGGAAAAAATACATATTTGTTTTTATCTATCATCATCACTCTACTGGAAGTTAGCTGAGTAGTCGTACGCACTTTACTATGATTTAGATTATCATGGTGCCTCACACTGCTTTCATGTTAAGAGTTCATAGCGACTCGTTATTTAATGCCTTCTTGAAAGTTCTTTGAGTCTCATACACGACTCAAAGACGGTTGTTACTTTCTTCAACAATTCTCCTATGTACGCTAATTCATATCTAATAATATAGTTAACGATATTTGTTGAATTTGCATCAAGTACAGTAATTATATTTAAGATATTTGTTCTACTGTATAACTGTGAAAAGGGTTGTAACAAAGGTGCAGACAAGTATGAAATCATATTATATCCGCCACACTTAGCATGATTTCTCCTGCGTTTTATCACAATGAAATAGGAAATTCAATATGCACTGTTTAGTCTAAGATTACTTGCGTACACAGAGGAGAGTAATTTCACGGATATGATCTCATGCATGCCAAATCATCATCTATTTCAGAGATATAAATTGATTTCAATTAGTGTTCCAGTGACTTTCAAATTATAGGAGCAATTTATGTTTGTGCTACAAATTGAACTATCAAAGGCAAAGTTTCATTTGTATCTCTACACTGAGACGAGTTCAATTTTATTATTCGTATTTCATAATACTTAAAGTCACTATGTTAATATTGATAATACGATATATAAGTACATTACAACATTATGATCACTCATATTGCATCAAGTTTGTGCACAATGTAAGATGTTATTTTTGTGTTACCATCAAGTAGTTACTTCTGCTTCCTTTGTATAATTTTTTCCGCATACTTACATATTTTCGCACCCCAATTACGCAATTAAAATAAACACACTATATGTATATGTATACGAGCTAACCAAACAAATAGAAAAGCTGAGGGATAAGAAAGAGGATGTAATTTGTTTCGCAATAATTTCCTACCTAAGACTTCCCATATCTTTAACAGGCTTGCATTTGCATACTATTGAATAAATACTACCGTAGTCAATACCTCGCCGGCTAATGTTTATAGACTGAGCGAGGTGTCTTGACAACATTCAACAAAAGCTGTGTAAATAAGATCATTCGGTGCAATTTAATACCTCGTTAAAATCAAGCCAGTGGCTGGAATACTAATTAACTGTAAACCGGTTTACGATATTGTCAGCGCACGCAATTTTCTCACTGTCGCCAGCACGTGGTCAGACCGAAAGATAACTATACATCTTAACTATACATATTATGAGTATAATAAAGGATTTGTATGTTTGTCACGAATATATTCAAAAACTACTGGACCGATATCAAAAATTCTTTCACCATTAGAATGCTGCATTATTGCAAAGTAACATAGGCTTTAATTTTTTATACCCACATTGTATAAGTTTGAAGCTTGATCGGATCGCTAGTTGAATATAATATAGCATGTTTAATGGATAATATTAACAAACTAAGCCTTCTTTCTTTGTCTTTTTATTGAACAGTTTATTTCGTATTATTTTATATACTACTAGCTGACCCCGCAAACGTTGTTATGCCATATAAATCTTAAAAAAATAAAAAAAAAATTTTGTCAAAAAACT
>DWJQ01001049.1:0-11890 GCA_018248915.1 Hesperia meskei straton
CCAGCCGGCGACGGCGCCGGCGGGACTCATTGCCGGGCCGGCGCCGGCGCCGGCGCCGGTAAGTGGAAAAGCGAGCCATACATTTTCATACAGTTTTGCTTCTGCGGCACCGGCTCGGCGCCGGCACCGGCACTAATGGAAAAACGCCCGATCGCTACTAAAATGTGTTAGATATGACGTAGGTAAGTCATGAAGACGTCAGACGCAATGCGTAGGGGATTTGTCAATTTTGTTACTACTCATATTCAGTTTGGAAAGACCATAAATAAACCTCCTTATACCTAATTCTAAGCTATTTCGGGAGCGACAAAAACAGTGTAAAAAGAGTTCTTAAGAGTCAGCGTTTCACTGGTGAGTGGTGTTGGCTGGTCTTGGCAACTTACCATCAGGTGAATGACCTTCTTTTTATTTAGTCCTTTAGGTTATAAAAAAAACCTCCAGAAAGAATACGGCTAGATTTCATAATAATTATTGACTTGACTACCGACAAGCGACACGTAGCGCACCACAACTATAACAGGTCTGCCTAATTAGCATTTTCCTGCTGAGTAATATTTAGTTATTTTTGATTCTATTAATATGCGTAAGTAGGAAATATAAAAAAAACAAAAGACTTTTTTAGAATGCTATTAGCGTTACGTCCGCCTTTGTATCTATACTACATATAATATTATTGTGTCGTGCGGGCATATAGTTTTAAATAAATAACTGAACTTTATACATATCTTTGTTATTAGCTCTTTATCGCAGAACAAATCCAGTTCATAATCACGATGAATACCACATGTATATCTAATGATTAAATACATACATACACACGTGTACAGATACAGGCAAACAAATGAAAAAAATTGCAAGCACCAAAGGTTTACATTTTTTCGCGGCAATTGCGGCACATCTTTTGCGAACATTCTACACATATTGGATTTTTACAAACAAAACAGAGATGAAATGTTTTGCGTTTTTGTTTTGGGTCACAGGTATAACAGGTCTTGCGAGTTTCCAGCCTGTCAACACCGGAACTGCTCGGTATTTCTCCTTCTACTTGAAGTATTAGTAGTATCGGTGAAATAAAGCTTCCAAATATCGAGAGGTGTGGTATCATTGCTAAGAATATCTCGATATGCTGGTTTTACTCCTGGCACCTGTGAAACGATATTATGCCGTGGCGTTCTCGAACGACTGGTGCAAGGCTTAGAAGACCATCGGAATCGGTTCTTGCCAAAATAGTTCCTACTCGTAGTTTGGTGTTGTAGGGGAACCTCATCTTCTGATGAAAAGCTGTCACGTGTAATTGGCGATCTACCTCGTGTGTAGGAAACAACGAAGGAACATCAACTTCATTACCAAGTGCAGTTTGCTCTTCTTCTGAAGACGACCCACTCCTGCTTTCTTTAGAGACAGATTCACTATCCTCTTGGAGCACAATATCTTCCGCAAAATCGAGCTCCACGTCGCTGGCATCTTCATTCAATACCTCCTCCTCATCTGACACTTCTTGCTCTAACCACTGCGCAATAATTTCGTCATTTACACTCATTTTACACTGAAACAACAAAAAATAATATCAAGCAAAATAATCACACAACCACTTACGTGCGGTCACGTTGACCGCTAACGAACATATTTTACTTACTGTAGTTGAATGCGCGCACGTTGACACTTGTCGAGCGCAAACGCGTTACTTACCGGGATTTTGGGAAGGTAAATGAACGCACACAAGCATAAGTCAAAAACGCGTCAAGATATTCACGATGAAAAAACCGTTGCGGTCATGGTGACCGCGAGTAAGTTGTTAAGGGTTAAATTACATTAATTACCCCTTTATTACGTATCTTTATACATAAATTTCTTATGATTATTTTATAACGTAAAGCTAAGTAGTCCCCTGTAATGTACGATACATTTACAAATTTTAAACAACAAGTAGGGCACAAGGTAGGTGACTGATAAAGTGTAATTTATCATAATAGTCAGCCACGATTGCTAATCTCATCTACATGTAATAATAATAGGTAATAATGAGTACACATACACATAACACAACCTATTATTTTAAGAACTAAGAATATCTAAACTGTATTTAATCAAGAAATTGGCAGCAATTATTCGTGCGGTTGGGAGTTTTTTTTCGTAAAAATCTACGGCAACCTTAGTGAACTGCGAAGTGGATTTACAAACGAGCAGGTGAATCCCCTGATTGATGTCACATGACACGATTGTAGATCTAAAGACATCATCGATGATGTCCCCAACCGAATTGGAAATGGGGACCCCCATTGTTATTACTAGTTATCCGAAAAAAATTCAAAGCAACTCTTAAGTACCTAGCATCTGAGTTTACATTTAAGTATTATCTGGTTGATAAAAACCTGGGATAAGTGACTTGATGAGCTTTTCGAATTTGAATATAAATAACAATAAAAACATTAATTGACTTGAAAATATGTAACTTTGCGTATTTACTGCAGTGTGAATCCCGGAAGTAAGTCAGTGAAGGTCGAAGCGAGACGAGACGACCTTGCCGGTAGCTGTGCCACTTTCTCTTCTTCATCGCAAGAAACCCACGTGCGTTACGTACTACTACCGAAACAATGCATGCTCTACAAACTTACAAAACAGGGCTGTCAGGACAAGGACAATTTCTATACTAACTGCACTATTCGGCTTGTAACGTCCAGTCTCTCCGTCTGGCTCAAAAGTGTAACGACGAAGTTCCTTTCCATGACCCAATATGATGAGTCATCCCATTTAAAATAATACAATGCTCTTTCCCGTTGTTAATCATCTTTCTTCTGGAAACTTGGTTAAAAATCATTATGTTCAGTTTGTTGACTGTCCTTGATATTTAGATTATTTAGTATGAGTAACTCAATACACAGGACTTGAAGATACTTGATATTTGTAGTCATAATAAGCATTTACACGACGCCTTATTGTCTAGGCGTCGCGTGGTTGAAATGTCTTATTTTAATGGTACACTGTATACATACGATACTATATTATATCACAAAAAACAATTGTCAGCCCTGTAGCATTATTGCACTCACTGGAACAGCTGACATAATCCTCCGAAATTACGCCGTTTCCACCCATGAGTAAGAGGATAGTTTAGATAAGATACAACAAGAGTCTTTAAGCATTGTTTACGTAAAAGCCTTGGTTTCGGACCGTGATCACGGGGCGTTCCTCAAGACTAACAACTTATTGTTACTCTGTGTCGTAACAATGACATTTTACGCAAGTGGCCTGCTGGTCATTTTATTCAATATTAGTTTTCACGTGTAAATACGACGTAGCAATCAAAACAGTGTACCTACACTCGTATTCATATCATATTGGTGCCACGATTGGCATTTGAGCAATCTTTAAAAAATTAGAGTTACGTACTACTTACGGATTAACACACATTTATTATTAAAAACATCCGTTTCCGAAAGCAATTGATAATGCCTACTATCTTGACAGAACATAGACAAATTAGATAATTTTATTATTTGCTATGTATTAAATATACAAATTTTCTTAAATTATAGAATGCAACATATAATTATCTTTTGTGTTCAGAAAAATCCTGATGTTTCGATCTACTGCAAAATTATCACTGAGCGAGTTTTCAGCACTAGCCGTTTTAAATAGAATTTGTCTATTTAATTTGGATAACTCACCCGTTTCTTCCTAAATACTATAATTACCCCAAAATAACGTGATTTATTGATTTATTTTAATCAGCTTCATAGCTTATCCCTACAGTGCATCTACTCGATATCTTGCAAAGGGAAGAGATGAAACCGTTACGTAACTACATCAGAGTTAAGGATCGTGATGGCCATTACCAATAATTGACAGGCCTTTCCTGTCAAACATCTGCAGACATTGCCTAAGATGTTGTAAGCAGTTTCGGTGATATAATCGGCCTTTCTTACACTTCGACACGGTTTAGAATCATTGTAGTTGCCAAATAATTAGATGGACTTTAAAGCAGTTTTATCAATATTTTTGATGTAGGGTTTTCTAGAAAAATCCTGTACATGCCAGATAATCTCATACTAACAGTCTACAAACAACAAAACTGGTTCTTATCGCAATGCTCTTCATTAAGTTCATTCTTGATTCTTGTAGTGGTTTAATAGGTATTTTTCAAGTGGTTTATTAGGTATTCTTGTTTAGTCAAATATGACCAATTAACTATTTTGTTGTGATGTGACGTAAAGTGAACCAATATCTTGATGTCGTTGAAGCGCTGTGAAAATACTTCATAGTGCTGTGGAATACCAAGACACCCGCAAGACCTAGATAATTCTTTTATCAGAAGGATATTAATTAAGACAAGATGGCGAGTGGTGTTGTTGAATCTACAACATCCCGTTTCTATGGAAACATTGAAATCGAAGCAAACATTTTATTTACCAAAACACTATAATAGAGTCGAACCTATACCACCTAAATTGAGGACTTAATATCAAATCATTTTATTGTGGTCATTACTGCCAACGTGTCGGAGTAGAAATGGTTTACTTGTACACTCTTACCTTGGTTGGTTTACTTGTACACTCTTACCTTGGCTACATTTAAGTGTGAATGCATACAATCTCAAGAGTGTTTGCTTTTGTACAGGCACAAATATAAATTTATTTTGATGAACAAATATGAGTTAATCACAGCTCGGAAAATCGAAGGTTGTTCGGTACAACGTACACATAATTATATAACTTCGTAGGTAAATATCGAGAACCTAGTTTTGTTGGGCTGTTGTTGTATGCAGTTGCGTGGTGTTTCTCCGAGTCGCTTGAGCAATCTGTCCACAAACTGTATTATAGAAATAGCATTGACTAGGCACTCGAAACGTGCAAAACTAGAACAACTCTTAGGTATGCCTGACGTTGGATTTGCGTTTCTGCCTCCGCATAATTTAGTGGCATCTTAATAAAGTAAATAAAGAATGGTAGTAATTCTTCGTTGTAGGCACTAAATCAGTGTTACTGATCGCACCGAGTTGGTACGAACTTCACCGGATTTTTTTTTATATCAGAAGATCAACTTATTCGTGCCGAACTCAATGTGACTAACAAAAAATGCCTTAGTCACATCCGTGTTACTCTTACTATGTACACACAAATCGTTCACCAAATTAATGTAACGTAATCTTAGATACGTCATTATACAGAGGTAAGAGCGTCCGCAGCCTTTACAGACGTTAAGTATGTGCGGTTTGTGGTTAAGATGTCATTAATAACACTCCAAAAGAAATATTATATTCACCTCTCGACTAGAAGTAAATATTCTTGTATTCATTATAATCTGAACGAACTTGATTTCACAATGCAATATTTTCTCAATTTACTATCAGATTTTTGACAAAAGGAATACTTACCATAATCGATGGTGTCGTTTGCCATAACCAAGTAACAAAACAGCGTAAACCTTACCTGAAACAAATGAAAGAGAATCATCAATAAAACTGTCACTTAAACATCAAGCGTCGCGTAGAGTGCGTACAAATAAATACACACCGTATCTAGCTAGATCTACATACGAGTATCTATGCTTATTTAAAGTTGTAATGAGGAAGCATTAAGGCCGCGTAGGCAGATAAAGTCGGTTAACGAGCGAGTAAAAAATAAGCGGGATATTTAATGTGGTTAATTGTTAATGGGTACATGTCTGGGCTAGTCGTGAACTCACTGGTGCTTAATGCGTACGGACACGACGCCCATGACTGTCCATCACATAGGGAGGGCACACATAGAGTCAACCGAAGCCACGCTTCGATACACAACACTACGACCACGGACCGACGCATTTCGAAACATCGCTAATTAATCTTGTTCACCGCTATTCCTTATGCAAATTATTATATGAATCACAGTCGTACATAAAGGTCGTAATTATTATTTACATTCATACACGGATGCCATGAATTATTGTGATGAATTATTATTAGTCTATTAAGACATCAAGTCTTTCATTAAACATTCTAAAACTTAAAATTAAATTTGTTACGAAAACATTATTTATAACTGAGTTTATTACTACAATTTATCTCTTAAGTGAGTAAACTAGTTATTTAGATACTCTTATTGTATGTAAATAAAGGGAATGCACTCTCAAGTGGATTTTCTCGCTGATCGTCCTAAGTTGAGTAGGTGTGCGCTAGCGGCTGACCTTCGAGACGAAGGCGAATGGACATCAACAAAAATACTTCACTCTACGTATTTAATAACCAGCGTTAATTACAACAAGTTTTGCCCCTCTGACCTGCTTTTGAATGCTCGTAGTTCGTTCATGACATAGAACAAGGACACTTGTTAGCGTTAAACGGTTCATAGTAAGATTTTATCAATTAGATAATGTGTTTTTAATTAAAACAGTTGTTTTAATAGGTACATTTTAAATTGAATGCGCCTTTTAATTGAATCAGGTTCCACTCCAACTTTGGGATAATCGAAACATTCAAATTAAACGAACAATGTAAGTTCATTACATATTTCATACAAATAAACCCAAAAATAGGTCGCAAAAAGTTCTTGAATGCCTACAAAAGAAAAATTTTACATGCACACAAAAGTGTGTTATAATTATTATGTGCGTGTAAAATTGTTGTTTCTAAATAAGTGAATATTGTTATTCTTCTGAGAAATAACTTCTTTGAAAAAAACTTTTCAACCATTTATTCCTATCGCTCGGGCTTAAAGGGTATATAATTCACGTACAATACGCACAGTAAATATCTGATCCTGACGGAAGTAGTACTGTACGTCACAATGTGCGGGGCACATTGTGCGAAAATGCCATCTCTGGTCGCCGTCTTCCTTCGCTAATTACTTGTTATTATGTCTCCAGCGCAACAGATGTACCACATCCGCTCCCAGCAACTCTACAGTTTCATTTTTCACATATTGATAATCGTCAAATAGAACGACGACGAATAATTATTTTGAAGGCGAATTTTAAAAATAGACTTTTGCAACACTTTACTTCTGGTCACATTCTGGAAATTTGATTTTAAACTTCATTCTTCGGGGATTGTAGATATTTAATTGTGATAGTGGTACACACGACATTGTATTCTAGACATTTCCAATATCAATTTAATACCTGGCCCCATGTAAATGTTAATTAGCCTGTATGACAGAAGACCGCACAAACGTGGCAAAAGCAGGCGTTCAAAAAAGATTCCGGCATTGAAACGACTAGATTATCCAGTATGTACCTGCCAATAGCGAGCTAGTTTATTGAAAAACACTAAAAATAGTGAACAAGCGCGCCATTATGCCTGGTTTCACTTTCGTCGAAGGCGCATGCGGTCATTGCGGTGCCGCATCAATACATTACAGAAATAATCTGTAACTACACGCTCACATACGACTAAATAATTATAGAAATTGCGTTACTTAAGTAATAACTTTGCAGCCTTGATCTATGACCTATTGCTATTCCGATCTAATATGACGTTTGTGTTATATAAAATACCTACCTATCGATATATCTGTACCTACATTGTCAATAGTTCATGTCAACATTCTCAACCTCTGGCTATACTTACGTGGAAACTACAAACAAATACATTTTTCACATCTTGAGTTTACGAATAACTTCTTGAGTTTAATATCATCATAGTCCCAAATTATAACATATTGAACGATAGAAGAAGTTTTACTCATAAGTAGTTTATTCTAAGTTAGTCTATAGATGGCAATGTACCTACTCTGTAAATACCAAAATACGGTTTCGGAACCGTGCAGGTTGAATAAACTGCCATAAAACGAGAGCTCGGGCGTTATCAACAGAGGAGTCAAATCGAGATAACTTTTGACCTAGCTCTGTACTAGTTTCGGATAAGTTATCAACGTGCGTCACAGTTCATATTACGATAATTTTTGTGGCCTTCTCAACTGTACTTACATTTTATGGATTATTTTTCTTAATTAAGGAAGACAGATAATGTTATATGAGATCATTTTATTAAACAAATCGATTTCGCTATCGCCGAGTTTCCACTGTGAACTGTAGTTAGCCAACCAGCGGAGCATAGCTTTAACGTCATGCCATAGACCACCCCACTTGTTACCGTTCTGGTTCTTCGCTCACAGTCTCACCACGAACATGTGAGGGTTCTTCACATTAGTTCATAATGAATATTGGCGTGTGGATTGTGCAGTAAAGCAAAAAGTACCATAAAACTCTTAGTTCTACTACCTACTATCGCTTAAACTTCATTTTAAAAACTTTTCATAGTTTTAAAGTTATCGAACTAGAGACTAAGTATTGAGTAAAGGTGATGCAACCGTTAACGGTTATGAAGAAAATACAAAGAGTGTGAATATTTGAGTTGAACGTTCATGTATTTCACGGGCCCTTGATCGCACAGTGGCAACGCTACGGACCTACCGTCCGCAAGCAGCGAAGCGTTCAACTGCGATTTGATAACAGGTAGGTACGTGTAGTAACTGGTTGTGAGTTACACGCTAAATGCTATTAGGGTAACCTCACGTTCACTGGTACCGCGTCGATAGCATTACCACGCTTTAAAACATTATCGTACCGTGGAATTCGTATGGGCGATTGTGAATTTAATTACCCTGTCAGTTTATGTGTACAATTCGTACTACAAACTCGACTTTACGTTGATTATTAATTACGATAAACGAGGACCGCAAAATAGTACAGAACCTTTTACTATTCACAGTACCTACACCCGCTAACCTTGACGATCACATTCGAATAGGGAGCGAAATAAAGGAAGTTAAACACATTGTGATACGAACTTGATGAATATTTATGTTAATTGGAAAAAACGACCTGTCATGCTAACAAACGACTCAGTTTGAATTTCTGCCAAGGAATAGCGCACGTTTATGTTGTTAAATATTTAACGATTCGTATAGAGAAGGATAATACGATTTAAAAAGGGTTTAAAGTCAATCACCACTTCATAGAATCTCGATACTATTTTTAATAAAAATTAAAACTTAACAAAAACCTTGAATTATTAACAAATTGACGACTTGTCTCATCATATAATCTTTTGTCGAATTCAATGTTTTTTATAAGGTACAAAATGTACCTTGTCCAGGTAGTAAATAGATAAAATAACACGATCGTTTACAATTTGATTACGCAAACGCCTCGTGCACTAATTTACTAACAGCCGGTTTCTATCAAGCAACTAATCATACTTTCAGTAAAAGCTTTTAATGTTAGCTACTTTAACTACGAGTATAACTGTTATTGCTGTTGCTTCGTTTTTAATAAACCAATATCAATATCACCACCATTCTGTACGTACTCGTACCAGAGCCCGGAGATCTATTGTTTATCAAAGATAAGTGTTACACAATAAACGAACGTGAGATACTGCCATAAGACACGTCCTATTTGTATATAAAATTTCAAGTGCATGTATTCTGATCGTTTCACAAATCGGCACGTTGCTCGGCCTGTGTGACACGGGTTACGTAAAGGCAGTGCGACACTGACCTACAGGTGATCGCGCGCCACTTTCCTTTCATTATTGACACACTATCTATAAACGGATGGATATCACTGGCACGTGTTCGCTGATCCGATTGACACTTAAGCTTGGCTTCAGTTGTTAAAAAGTGCAAGTTAGATTCCAATTCTGAATTTAAATTCTGATTGACTTGATGATGAAGAGTCGCACTCAAAATGACAAAAGTGATCAAGTCAAGTAATCATAAATTTCAAAATAATGTTACATCTGATTAAATTTTACAATATCAGTTTGTTAGCAAGAACAATAAGTAAATTGAACAAGGTACATGTATTGTTATGTTACAAGACTACAAGTATCTAACGCTTGTTATCAAGCAACGAAATATGTATTACAAAACCAATTCAGTTATAAATTACGTAGTTAATCGGCAATTGGTCTATTATAAAAGTAGTCTATCCAGCAACGTAAGTAACAATTGTCGGAAGGCCCTCTAGTAATAAGCGTTATCGCTGCAACGAGATAAAAATAATACTCACTTAATTATTATGTTAGTTGTCAATAAATATGGATTCACTAGTTTATTTATCGCGATACGTTATATTTAAGTGCTTCGATGAAACGTTGCGCGATATCGACGTTTGCTCAATTATAAACGTTACTATTGTTAAAAATAAAATAGTAATCGCTCTGTTCACCGGTTTATTATAAAGTACAAGATATAATAATAATACTCAAGGAGAGTGTGACGACAGAAGCTGTCGTATTGATATTCAAGGATGAGTAAACAGCAAAATGCTCTGCAGTAGGTATTATTTAGACAGGTACATTCAATGTTTAATCAAGTCATTGTGCCTAAATAATGTATCCCAGCCGAGCGTTGCTTGGCAATAGCAAGTCTGTCCCGGATGCATAATTACAAATGAATTTCAATACAATGTATTTGGTCAGATGACACATTTACCCGCGAGGTCACCCACTCGCTGCCCAATTGCGCAGTTATGTAAATTTCGAACCAGGTGATTCCCAACCAACACCTGACTTACACGAGAAGGGTAAAGCCGCCACAATTAGCACCACTAACGTAACCGTGGACGATAATGGGGGAAATTTTATTGGTGTTTTTGCGTTCTGTCTGGTCATTGGAAAGGTATAATGAACCTGTCTCTTGTAATTAACGATAATTGTATAAACAAAAATAGAAAAACAAGAATTTCATGATATCGACGGGTTCCGGGCTAATTGTATTAAGCGACACTCTGGGCGATATAGACTTTTATATATATTTGGAATCAGCGAATTTTTCTGCGTCTTTTGAGCTGGGTTTGGTGAAGATCGGAGCCCTTTTTTGTCGCTTAATACAACCGCAATTTTTGAGCCCATTTTGGACTGCAATGAATGAAGCGACACAAAATATTGACCAATTCAGGAACTGTGTACTTTATGCTCACTACCAAATACCAGACAGTCGCTTAAACTTTTTATCCTGGAACAACAATTTATAGGTAACGTATGTTAAACCATTTAGCCTGACGGTATGAATCTATAGAAATGTCGCTTCATACAATTAGCCTCTCTGTTATATTCTTATCCAGGGTCGCTTAATGCATTTAGCCTCTTTGTCAAATTCATACCCAGTGTCGTTTCATACATTTAGCTCTGTACATGAAATGTTAGATGTTGTCACTTCAACCATTTAGCTTGCAGTAGATAATAATATATCAGTCGCATGAACTACTAAGGATTTCTACAGTAAATATTTAAAGATGGGTTAAACCCATTTTTCTTATTCAATATTTAGTTTGCAGTGTCGTTTCAGTTATAACAAAAGTAAAGTTCTAGTACTTCAAACAGTTTATCTTAAACGGAATAAGAATAGCATACACATTAATACAATCAAAATTTTATATGGATTGACTATTATGACGTTGGTTAAAACAATGATTTTGGCGCCATCGCGATAAACCGTGCGAGTTTAAATGCCCCCGTCACCCCGCGCGGGCGCTTCAGGCGTCTCCCACCTCGCCACGCAACTCCCCGCCGGCCGCCTCGCGGTAGAACGAGCGTATTATTCGAGGCAAATCGTAAGCAAGTTCGTACGTGTTTAGTGTTTTGTGGGCGCTGCGAAGAGCATTTGTCATCAAAAGTTTCGTAAATTTTTTCATGATTATTGTGATTATTTTTAAAATAGCTTATTTTCGTTAGGTTCTATAGATAAACCGTTTTTTGAAGAGATTTTTCATTTGTTTTTATAATTAGGTACAGTTCTTACATATAAATGTTAAAGTTTAGAAATATATATAATAGGGAATATAAAAGACACAACTGCGTTTCTCTGTAACAATAAGAGAAGGCATATTGTATTGGGTTTCTCAAATCACATTAAATCATAAAAACTAAACATATTAAAGAAAACGAAAAATTAAAATTGTAATA
>DWJQ01001050.1:0-11890 GCA_018248915.1 Hesperia meskei straton
GCAAAGTTTCATGAAAATCCGTTCAGTAGTTTTTGCGTGAAAGAGTAACAAACCCACACACACACTCACATACATCCGTACAAACTTTCGTATTTATAATATTAGTAGGATGAACCTTTATTACATACAGGAAACTTTAGTACATTATTGTTTCGAGTAAATAATTTTAATTTTAATTCATCAGATCCTTAACTTAGTTAAAAATTTCTTCGAAGCATACATTTTCATTTCCTATTTTTCCATTTAGGTATTTGTGGCAATATAAAATTTACTTTTCTTACCGCAGACACTAAACAATTTAACTACAACGGATACTAACGGTTTTTACAATAGCTACTAATGTACAAACTAATAAATTAAAAAAGTCGTAACTACCCGTTGCAATTAAAAATATATGTAAATATCATAGTTTTATCCTCTATCATTAAAAACAAATGTACTTTCCGAATATCTCAACAAAAAACATTTCAACTTGCACTCGGCCACACCACCATATCACCATCACTTACTTGGTATTATCAACTAACGAAGTGGGGGTCATCCAGGCGCGGGTGAGGGGCTCCTCCTTGAGGGATGTCACGGGCCCGCGCGGCTGCGCGTGCCCCCCCGCCGCCTCCTGGTGGTGCAGGCCGAACATCAACCCGCCTGGACATGGACACGGATGTACGTCACTAGTGGGGGACGTCACTAGGAAAACGGTACAGCAGTACAAATATGTTACATCACTACAAGTATGGCACATCACTACAAGAGTGTAACATCACTACGAGGCGTTCCATGGTTCAATATTGTAGTTATTATTCTTTTGTTGGTAACGATAATTATCTTTTTATTTTTCAAATTCTTAAAGTAACTTTAAAACGAAAAAATGCGTTTACATCAGCGCGTGCGATATATTAAAGCTAACAAGATTAATATTTTTTCTTTTTTTTCTGTATATTTATAGTTAAACAATCTATTAGTGTTTTAAATTGAAAGCTAACTTAACGGGAAATTACTGTTAAAATTGATTTCCAAATTGAAGCCGTCCATAATAGACCAAACGCCAATTAATGAAAAAGTGGTAATATTAGATTTATTTAGTAAGAGATTGATTAAGAATACTTATAAAGGTAAAGTATTTTTTTTTTCTCTTTTACCAAAGCAGGAAAGTTAGAGTTATCTCAATTTAGTTGTATAAAAACCAACGATAAACAATAAATTTATTTGAATTGAATTGAATTAAAGGTAATTAATAAACTAACAGGCGAAATTACAGGTATTTTTTAAAGTTTGTGATAATTATGTTGTGACTATATTGTACTAAGCGTGATCCATCTCCAATTTTAACTCTTTTAAAGTAGGTACTTTATTGTTGCAGTGAATGAAAATCACAAACCACCCATTCCTTACAATATTGAAGATTTAGGGCCTTATCATACAGGTAAACCAAATCCATACAGTATTACCTAAGACATTATATTCAATCAAGTAAGTTGTATTTACACTGTAAAGTACAGATCAATTCTAGGTATAATTGATGTCATACTTTTTGACTCTACCATTCTGCAGCTTTTTTATATCAAACAAACAACATTCCAAAATTCCCAGGTTATAAGGTTAAGGGTCTTGATAATATATTTAATATTATTTTTTGTTTTCATTGACAAGTTTTAAAGTTCGTAATTCATTACATATTTTGTCAAGTTTGGAAAAAACATTATTTAAAAAATAGGATTGAATATCTTGATACTTATTATATGTAGGAAGACTTGAGAACTTTTGGGTTTCTGAGATAGAATTGTTGAAAAAGGTATTTAATATTTAAAAACTCACTATTTATTCATTCCTTATGTACTTATAGAATTATCAGAAGACACAGGGTCATAAAAGTTGATATTTTAAAACGAAAAATAAGATAATATTGTCAATGTTCCTTGAAAAGATCTTGATCTTTTAATATAAATTGACTGTACATACATCTAATTCAATCTAAGTTTTATAAGCAAACTGTAACACAAAAATTACTCATCATCAGGAATCAGGTATATCTACAAACAAATATTTTAGTGAGAATGTATATATTTTTCTTTATCCGCTTATAACATACCTGCTAAGTTCAATCTATTTTTTTATCTAGTGCACATATTCATAACATGGAGTGTTACAGTGTCGCTAGTTAATATTATTTAACATAAAAAGGCTAGGAAAAATAATCCTGTAATTTATTTACTAATTAAAAACAAAGAATTATAACGGCGAATTAATTACATTTACTAAATTTTTATTTGTCCAGTGCACACATTAAAATGAACTTTTTTAAAATCATAGCTGCTATCTAATGTTTTAATGTTGTGCAAAAATTAAATTTTCACTATTGCAAACATCCTGTTTACTAAATAACATTAATTTAAACAAATGAATAGTTAGTCCAAAATAATGCGAATTATCAATTCTCTGATGCAGCCATAATCAAAGTGCGGTCCCATCATCTAAAGAACTAATAAAAGCCTTGATGAGGATTCTGATAAAACACTGGTTACAACGAAAAATAATTTTAGAGGAATATTTTATAAATAAGGATATTAAAACTATGCAAGTAAAATATTTATTTTGAAATGTTCAAATGAATTTACACGTAATAAACACTCCTATTACCATCGATTACCTATTTTAAGATCCTAACAAAAACTTCGTTCTAAAAAATAGAAAAATTCAGAAACGCCACTGCATTGGGGCCCAAGTTTTCTTTATTGAATGCTGTAATGATGTTCTATTATACTTAACTCAAATTCAATTATTAGTCAATATTTGCAAACTTATTTATTTATTGTGAAAAGATAAGGATAGGAATACATAAATAACAGTACTATTTCAATCCTAGTTTAAAGTTTAGCTTAGCATATTTAGCTCTACTATGTCTCTACATAATAAAAATTGTCGGAAACTAAAGAAATTATATATATCGCTTGTAACACTCTTGTTTACACTGTAAAGTAAGAATTCAAAGTCACCTTATATATAACGTTCTTCAATCAAACAAATTAATATTATCTTGAGCCTTCATAACAGAACTCTACAAATCCCGCCCACAACCTATGTTTACTATCTTTAACAAAAAGAAAACTAAAAATCATTGGAAAATTCGAAACATTTGAATATTTGAAATTCGAAAACTTACCTGAAGACCTCGGCGCGCCAGACGGGTACAGTTTCCGGCCCCATCCCACGGGGTCTAGCTCGAGCGGCGGCCACGGCGAGCCCGTATACCCGCCCGCCGCCGCGTTCAACTCGTCCGACCGAATCGCGGACGCGGCCGCGCGCCCGACCAGGCGCCCGAGAACGCACGAATGCGGTCGACGTTACGACTCGAATTCGGAATTTGAAAAGTTTCGGTACGCGCACTTGGTATTTTTATTGTTTTTATTTTTAATGTTTGGTTCTTTGATGGTTTTTAGTTATTATATTTGTTATGTGCCAAGTTAGAAAATTGTTTTAACTTGTTAAATTCATGAAGTAAAAAAAAATGAAAAAAAAAACCACAAAAATATTAAATCACAAATTTAAAACCACACCAAAATACTAAAACCGCCTGCTGTAAAACCTTGAAACAGTTTCAGTTTTAGAACAATTGCTATAATTTCAAGAAGTCGAAGTGTAGCGGATAATTTCTCCAACTATCCGGTAGGCGGCTCTGGGTTATCGTACTGGCGTTTTGGGATAGAGTCCCGGTTGTGCGGGCGATCCCGCTGCGGATTTGCGGAACACTAACAAGCGTCGCGGGAGCGCGCGGAGTGCTCGGGCTCCGAACCCCCGTCCGTCCCCGCGGACGTGGGAGGCGCCCAGGGGACACGCCCTCGCCTCAAGAGCGGGACGACGCGACTGATTGCGATGGCGCCACTAGTCCTAACTAACCCTCATTCTAAATTCAAATTTCATAATTCTTTTTTATTTTATTTTTACATTCAGCCAGGAAAAAAAAATATTTAAAATAGAATGCAAGATAAACGCGCTCGCGATTCACACAATGTTATATTGTAATGGAGGGACTTCGGCAAGTTTCCCTCAGAGACCGCGCGGGTAAGGGACGGCGCAGAAGAGACGCACAGCATCTCTCTAGCCCCGACCTGCTCGGGGACAGCCCACAGCGGAAGGATTACTTATTAAACCGAGTTAGATTGACGATGATGAAATTTCACTGGGAATTGACTTTAACTACTTGCGGGATGAGGTTTTGTCGTCACATTAATTATTACTAACGCATGAGAAGTTTGACAGACGATTTGTACGTGAAGAAAGTTGGTTAGAGGAAGTTCTACGCTATAATTTTAGAGTTGAAAGTTGTAGGTATACATCTTGGTATCTACTTCGGTAGAGCATGTGTGTAAGGAATATTTATTTTATCAGGTATTTTATAAATTTAATAGCAACTAAAACAGTAAGCAACGAAGCAAATCAATACTCTATGTATGCTCTATCACCGGTAGCGTCGTTAGTATGTAGAAAAACTTACAATAACGTCTTAAGGTAGCTAGATAGGTAGTTACTAGTTAAGTAGTAAATAGTCTATATTCCTATCTTAATGGTAGACAGAGATAAAACTGTGTGAATAGGATCTTATTTACGCGAACGGTTTTGAGCTTAGCCGTTATCTTGTTGGTATTGTTGATCGAAGGAAACAAGTAATTATGTTGTTTTTTGGCGAATAACTCAAACGAAGAGAACGTCATTTAGTGGGCCTCAATCCTACCCCCAAGCAGGTTCTAGTTATACAAAGACAATAAAACCGTTACTTATCGATATTATCGTGCCATTTTTAACCACAAACCCTTACGCAATTTAGCTATAGCTGGTTGTAATGATGCTATAAACTCAACTTGTTATACCTACAGGTATCTACATAGAATTGTCCTTTCTGTTAAAAACAAAATGATAACTTGTGCTCACAGTTTAATTTAACTTGTAGTAATATTCACTATCGACATTTTAAATACTCGCTGTCAGTCTGCAATACAGTTTAATCAAAAGGGCCGAAAGCAGGTATTTGTGTAGGAAGTAATTAGAACGAATTCTATATCGGGAAACAACGTACTTATTTATGTAGTTTAGTTAGAATTTAAATTAGAAATACCACAGTATATATAACATCTTCTGCTGCAAATCTAACGCGACTTTACGAAAACTACTTACTTGTATCGATTAATGTAGTAGGTATTTTGAAAAGTTGTGAATATGCATTGCATGATAAGTAATAAAATCATTACATCCCATAACTATACCTAAGGGTGCGTACAGATTATGTAACATGTTATATACCTAACTTGTGTTTTATAACACGTCCACACTATCTAACATTATTGTCTAACAATGAAACATGTTACAAGACCGTACACATTAAAATAACATTGTTGTATAACAGTGTTTTATAACAATTCAATGCGTGTCATTTCTTAAAATATAGCATATATCACTGTTGCAAAAACTAATAACATGTTTATAACTTGTTTTTGTAACACATATCGTTCACATTAAAAAAACATGTTATTTAACTATGTTTTATACCTAACATGTTTTGTTATATAGTCTGTACGCACCATAACACTGCTAGATACAAGCCAAAATCAACCTTGGCCAAGTGTAGATTGGAAGACTTCACAGATCTTCGAGAACACTTGTATGTTCACCGAAGTAAATGATTATAAATTAATCTACCTAATATACAGGTACACATTGGTTTTCAAAAATTAGTTAAAAACATGCCTCCGTGTTCTGGACTCCAAAATTAAGCCACTTGGTACTTTTCGTACACGTGCCATAAGTTAATCTTAACTTGTGTCAATGTTCTGAATTTATTCATAATCCATTGTTTACCTAAGTGAATACAAGTAGATAAATGTATATCGGGACCTACAAGTAATTTTTCAAAATCCCTCCGTGACAATTATCTACCTGACGATGACTATTCAAATCTCGAGTCTTTACCACCAGCTTAAATTCTTTGAATAAATTCTTCTGTAACCTTAGGAGTTAGAATCCACCATCAAATTGGATGTGCAGTCTTCATATGTTTGATTCCGATATGTAGAAATCTCACACGTTTTTCACGACGTTCCCCTAAACAAAGCCAAGTCCCTAGTACCTTCGAACAATGTAGTAAAACATCACATTGATATTTGATGTAGATATTTTTCTTGCTTAGAAAATGCACATAATAAAAAACATTCAAAAGAAACTTATTTATGTAGTTTTGAAACCATAACTTCAAACTTGATACAACTATTAATTGTTTACTGTAACTATAGTCATCAAAAGCAGCAAATAAGTGAATAAAAATAACAAATTACTCTAACTTAAATTTCTCTCAACATCAAAATGGTAGTAACATTTTATCACCTAATTTAATAAAAAAAAATATGTTTAGAGGTACTATTTTCTGCGCGTGTAGGAATATCTTAATTTTGTTTTCGTATAGGTATTTTTTATTTGTTTTATTTTAAACGTTTACGCAATACACACCAATATTCACTGTATTACACCGAACACAAAAGACATGACACTAGCTATTACCTATGATCCGAAACTAAGATAAATATCGGATTCGACCGAAAATGTGACGCAAGCTTTGCAGCAGGTTCACGATTAAAAAGGTCCTCAAAATTGTATCGAACATATTCACAACTAGCAAAGGATATAGGATGTAGGATGTGTAATGATGAAAGTTTTTTTAATCGGTCTAATTGTTTTGCAATCGTTTGAAATTGAAGTCGTTAAAAACACCCAAAAATATAGATCTTTTCTCTTCTTTATAACATGAGAAGTTATATATTTGAGAGATACTGTCAAAATCAAATAACGCTTAATAAATGCGTAGCAAAGCACCGAGTTTGCCTATGTACCTGACAGATTACTTTTTATCAATGGCAAACGACAATGCAGCAACACTTTTCAACAACATCTGACAGAACTAAAAAACGTCGAAATTCACATCTCAGGTAGATATATATCAAGTCTGATCAAGTCCATTGGTAGATGTGAATTAACTAGCACATCATCATATTATCATACAAAAGAAAACAGCTGATGTGACATGGCACTCAGCATGTTAGGAATATAGGTCAACATCAAATAGAGACTTATCCTCGGGGAATGGATTTATTCCCGTACTCGTGTTGAATAAAATTTATGTTGTTTTTTATTAAGTATTAGCGAACGGCCGGTGATTGCATAAAACTGAAACTGATAAGGTGTTGAGCAATGATGGAAAGTGACTGAAATACTTATTAAATGTATCAGGCATTGCTTTGCAGAACTCCATTAGGTACCTACTGCAGATTAAAGATGTATCTTATTTACAACAATCCGCTAGAAAACTCGTATGTGTGATGTTATAAGTACCTACTATCTGATGTTTCTAACAGTTGAGACCACAAGCTGGCAACCTACCTACCTTCTTCCCACGTATCAACAAGCAAAAAATATGTGAACCAACGTAGGTATATACCATCACCAACTCATGTTTCACCCTAAAGCATCCTCAGGGTAATAAGAATCTAGGGTGGTAAATCGTCAAGTCCTACTTTTGACGACTAGAGGCGATATTTGATGTCCATTTCTCATATTGTAAGCACCAGTACTAGTAGTATTGATTTTTTGTAAACACAAAACTCCCGTCAGACACGGTGTTATGCCTTGGGAATTTGGGAACGTCCGAACTGAGTCGCTGTCTGTTTACACTCGGAATTTGTATAGCTATACTTAATATGCGTGCAGTACAGAAAACTCCGATAGCATCATTCAAGTTTTATATGATTGTGTATATACCTATAAGTAGCGGTGATAGCCCAGTAGTTAGGAATTCGGTTTCCTATTCGGAGGTCCCAGTGCACGCACCTGTGACTTTTCGGAGTTATTTGCGTTTTAAGCATTTAAATGTGACTTGCTACAAACGATAAGGAAAACATCGTGAGGAAACCAGCCAGAAAACCGGAGACCTGTATGAAACCGGAGAGTTCGTAAAACTCAAAGGTGTGTGAAGTCCAACAATCCACACTCCAGCAACAATCAACAAGCCAGCGTGGTGGATTATTGCCTTAACCTTCTCATTCTGAGGAGAGACCCGTGCTCAATAGTGGGCCATGATGGGTTGAGATGATGATGATGATGTGATGATTGTGATATCACTCCAGAATAGAAAGAAAATTCGTCGTTCTATTTATTTATTTCAATTCAACTGCAGTCTTTCCAGCTTATGACAAAACACAAGTCATATTTTTAGAAGAATGTACATCTTTTCACTGCTACTGTTTGTTGTCTTTGGTACACAACCCCCTAATTTAAAGTACACTACCTATTGCCTGTATGTAACAGATTTTTCTTTTCTCGATATGTAAGTAGTACCTACCTAAATTAAAATCAAGCTATT
Organism: Hesperia meskei straton; assembly: GCA_018248915.1. Lineage (NCBI taxonomy): Eukaryota > Metazoa > Arthropoda > Insecta > Lepidoptera > Hesperiidae > Hesperia > Hesperia meskei. Next base: position 8,402 of record DWJQ01001050.1, read on the forward strand.
TGTATTCCATGAACTTTCTACTAATAATAAGTTTTTCTAAGGAATCTTAACCTAGTAGAGCAATGGACCATTCATGCATCATCATCATGCCATATGCAAAAATGATACTTATAAAGTGGCTTTTTAACATATCTAGCATAGAAAATCGCAACAGCAAATTAACAACGATACGAGATTAAGAGTTAAATTTGTTTTGAAGAAAAGTGAATGTTAACAATTTTTGTGTTAATAGCCGGAAAACGAGAAAACGAGAAAACGAGTCACCTGATGGTAGAAACGTCACCCATTTACTTCTGTAACATAATTAACAAAGAAAAATAAACATGTTTTCTGTCCAAAAAGAACGTAAAAAAAGAAAGTTTTAAATAGATACCTACGTTGCGTCGTTTTATCTTGATGTACCTAAGTAAAAGTTAAGTTACCGACAAGATTACGTATCCTATATACCTATAGGATGCGCATTTTATGTATAGAATACACCGAATGACGTACATGCCTATATTATATGCTACACTACATGTAAGGATAAGTACAATGTCTTGTATGCTGCCGACTCATCTCAATCCATCATGTGTTCGTTGTCCGAACGGATGTCTAATATCAGTGTTTCAACAATAACCAGCAAACAAGTTGTTGAACTCTCGCCGGACTCGCCGAGTGCTCTGGGAGGCCTCAGAGGGACCGCCCTCTAGCCACGCCCACCGCAGACCACGCCCACCGAGTGCCTAGAGACTTGAGTAATGTGAAATATTGTTTTTGTACTCGAGATGTATGATCGATAAATACTCCGACTACGACGTCTCTTAGACCTCGGCTCAGTTTATAATATCAATATTGACTACCGTTATTTATTAGTAAACGACTGCTTATAGTAATGATTAATGATATACCAATTAGTTGAAGGCTTTGAGTATTCGCAACTGATTCTAAGTTGCTTATATTATGTAGAAACTGCCGTTGCAACAATAAATGTCCTCGATTGATACGTTAATGCTTCAACTGTATGGATCAATTTCTATAGAATAGCTAATTGGAGTTTTGGTAGACATTTTTGCCTATTTTTGAGGAAAAAATATGTAATATGTCAATCAATAAGTCCAGAATCCAAGAGTTTCTTCACTTTAGAACTTGTCTTACTTTTTCCTGCATCTTCTATTTGTTGCATCCTATTTGGTAGACGTTGTACCTATTTATCTGTATTGATCACTAACCTGGTAATAGTACCTACCTATACGTTGGTACGTTTTTTAAGTCATTTATAAAATTAGCGCGAAAAATACCACCAGCAAACCGATAAAAATTATAAAATATAGGTAGATATTTTTTGCGTTCTATTCTATGAATAAAAATCGCGAGTTTTCTGCCAAACATCTTCCACGAACAGACAAGGATCAGTTCATACTCGTATATTATACCTATGTACCTAATTATAGATTATAATATAAAAATAACAATAATCAAATTGCAACAATAACTCGCTCAACCGTCGCTCCATTATCGACTGGAGTTGACCATTTGCATACAAATTCTATTTCCTGAACACGCCTTAAGTAGAACAATAGGATTTAGACTCAGGCATTACAATTAGGTTAGTATTGTGCGCTAACTACCAAACCTGTTGGGACAACGCATTTCAATATGAAAGCCAATCCTGTTGAGGCGTTTCTCCACGTTCATATACAATACGTCATTTAAGCCGTGGTGCATATGCATATTCGCCAATTTTGTAATCTCTTTGACCTATTATAGCGGAAATTATAGTTTATAGAAGAAGTGTAGAGGTGATACTAATTATTGTTTTCGAAAACTGACATCGAAAACCACTTTTAGATGAGTAGGTAATTTTTGTATTTTTATTACTCTCTTAAATGATAAAAATAATTAGTTCCCAAATACGATATTCTTTATCAATAATGGTCGGATAGTACTGTGTTCGAAAAATGTTGAGAAAAATCTTAATATTATGTTTATAAAGAAATATCACTTTTTGTTCTAGGTTAGTGTGTCTTTATACGTAAAAAAATTCGAAGTTGCTTTCGTTGAACTTAATACTGTTTCATAATGTCGCGATAATACAAAATAAACTTACATATTTTATTTATAAAATATTTAAAGTGTGCAAAATTATATTTAGGTAAACAGCAAAGCCACCAATCAGCAAAATGGAGCAGCGTGGTGGAGTATGCTCTAGGCCTCCTCAGTAATGAGGAGAGACCCGTGCTCAATAGTAGGTTGTAGCTAAACAGCAAAGCTCAATTTAAATTCTGAGCACAGAGAGAAAAGTATTTGGAGATAACTATTCGACTCCGATACTGACTACGAATGTCCGGGTACGACACTACAAGTCTGTATAAGTACCTACTCTTCTATTACTATCCACTTTTTCCCCATAAACAACCTACTTCAAACAAGGATTTGTTTTACAATCAAAGTGCCTTAAGAAACTGACGTCGCAATGAATCTATGCGCCTCATTACTTTTGTTATGCTTTTGTCTTGGATTCATTATCTTAAATGACACTAAATTATAGGTAATGCATGCCCTAAATATTGTATTCAGTTCCTATCTTGCTAAATGCTATTATGATTAAAGTGTTTCATAACCACACGAAGAAATGAACTCTCCTCATTCTTTTTTGAATAGGTGGTAGGTAGGTATTATGTATGTAGGTATGTATTATATTTTCACATCAATTAAACCCATCTCCCAAAATCCAACTGTATAAAAATTCGCACAAAATTCGCAACCTCGATCGTCCCTTCCTCCTTCATTTTAATTCGAAACCTTAAGTCAGCTTTAAATTACACTTTTTGCTGCCCTTATAACACCCCCGACGCCCGTGCCGGATTAGGCCTACCATCGGGCACTTTTTCTGGCAGTGTCAAGAAACATCGTAGTCCTTACGGGCCCCCTCGGGGGTGCTTCCAGACCCTTAACGTTTACGACTACGCGATTGCTTTTCTATGAAGGGACAGTACGGTCCGTGACAAAAACGGACAGATGCGTACCACGGAAGTTGATAAGAAATCAATCGATTAGCTCAGTGCGAAGTTACACGCTTTGGCCACTTGACGGTTTGCGGAAGAGTCCACTTGTAGGGACATTAGTTAAAGGTTAACCATATTGATGACGTGGGAAATGTTTTTGTTTATTTTTATAGGTTTTAATGTTATGGGTTTATGGCGCTGTTTAGCGGTACTGGAGCTGCGTGGTGGAGTATATTTCAAACCTTCCAGTTATACTACGGCTACATCGGCGTCTTAATGCGTTAAATTACGTGCTTATGTGACAAATTAAAAAGAAATTAGACTGTTTAAAATTATGAATTATTCTAATCTCATTTTCATTTATAAGCAATTTATTTTAAATACACTGTTGAAATATAAACCCTATGTATCACTAAGGATTTATTCAAGACTAGCTTTTGCCAGCGGCTTCGCCCGCGTGAATTTCGTTTAAACTTCACCCCTTTATTTCACCCACTTAAGT
>DWJQ01001051.1:0-11884 GCA_018248915.1 Hesperia meskei straton
GAGGAAGGTTTTTATGTATAATACATGCATATATTCCCACGAGAACGGGATCCACGCGGGTGAAACCGCGGGCGGACGGCTAGTTATTGAATAAATAAAATAAAAAAAACATCATTAAACGCATAGTTTAAGATTCTTTTAAGGACATACGGACAAACATTGATTTTTATATATAAAAGAAGAAGATAGGTCCTCCGATCTTGTAATATTTGAAAAAAATATTTCAGATTGATGTTTGAAAGCTGAAATGATTTCGGTTATTAAATAAACACAATTTATTATCACATTTATAGATTACTTTCTTAGACTTTGTAATTTATTAGATACATAAGAAATACATACTTATAGATACTATAATATGTAACTATCGTTAAAACGCGAAAAATTATGTCACCAATTGGATATGGAGAGAGACCAATGACAAACTAGATTTCTGGAAACAATACTGCAGTGATGCACGCATAAACTATTTAATGGTATTGATGCAAAAAAATTGAGCTGTTCATTTGATGTAATTAGTTCCGCCATATTTACAGTGATAATATATTATTCAAACTGAAATAAAAGTCTATAATCCGTTTGAAAACTGGTGTTTACACTATGAAGGTGAGGCTTACTATCAACAAAATTTAGTTAGTACCTACTCTTGAAACCCAAATTTCAACCGAGAATTTTTCTTAAACGTTCAAATGAGTCGTCAGTTTCAATTGAAGGCTAAACAAGATACAAGTCTTTGTATAACTAAATCAATGTATCTACAGCTCTTCGCTACACGTTTAAAAAGAATTTTATTGCGATATTCCTCTAATATTTGACTTTGTACGTAAATGAAATTAAAAAAAGTCACCTCATTTAATGCCGTATTCTAAATATCATTAATTTTTTTTTACTATTCATTCAAATATTTTTTGCATCACAGTCATTATAAAATCTGAGTGAAATAAACTTGGAAGGAAAAATTATGTGTCGAATTTTTATATCTAAGTATTGTATAATTATTATGTTACTAACATAAAGATCTAAAAAATTAAAGTCATTGTCTCTTTTGTATTATTAACCTCCCAAATCGTTCATAATATCCAACTTTTGTTTACTTTTCCTTAACCTTACAGCTCTAGAAGTGTTTTTCGATGTTTATTCGCATTTCCCTTTGAATATTTTGTTACATACTTGTATCTGGTGTACTATACATACATTATTTATAATAACAACTTACGTGCTTTTATTGACACATATTATTTAATTGCGAAAGTAGAAAATATTGGTAAATAGTTTTAGTAGTGCGATTGACACTATTTGTATAAAAGAAGTCATGCCATGTATTTGGAGTTGAGAAAGTCATTCAATATGGAATCAACAAAAGCTACCGCATTAATGCTGCTGTTATTGTTACAGGTAAGAATTTATTGTTAAAAAGTGAAGTGTCATCTAGAAGTTAGTAAATACCAGTATTTATTTATGTAATTACTGATATGAAACGTAAGCTACTTGTGTTTTGGGTTTTTACTCTTACTTTATCTTGAGTACCATTTGTTCTTGAAACTGCTTTTGACTCAATTACCTCTTTCAAAATCTAAACGAAAATGCCAATGAAACTAAGTGATTCCTATTCAAAGTCAAAGTCAAACTGTTTATTTCATTTGGGTATTTTCATTATTATCATCTTATCAGACGTTATTCGGTTGGAAATGCAATTAAATGAATTGAAAAGAGTTTATAATTTTCTTACTGTATTAAATTGAAAACTCAGTATAACCGGGTTGAAAACGAATAATTTTAAAAACAAAGCCATTTTAACAAGTTATTATAATACAACCTTTTTCAACAGTGCCACTGGATACAATGCCAATACTACGGATGTGGCTGTGGCGGATCTGGTTATGGCTATCCAACCATAGCTTATGACAACGATAGTGATTTAGACATTCTTCTACCAATTCTCTTAATTGCATTGTACAAGAATGGCGGACTTGGCAGAAATAATGATCCTTACCCATCCCACTGCGGTGGATGTGGGAGTTGCAACAATTGCTGTAGATGCTGTTGTAGCTAGTTCCAATTTATACATAAAAGGGGCTAATTTCGCATTTCTGTAATATTGTGTTAAGAAATATTTAAAACCAACAAAGATCTTAGTCACACTTAGAAATGGTAACGTATGGTAACTTTGGCGATAATGGCCTCAAATGAACTCTCGAGAAAAATGCTACAATTTTGGTAGAATTTTAATTATCTGAAATATTCTTATTGAAAGTCCACAGCCAAATTACACCATATAATTAAACATATACTTAATTCACTGTTATCGGTATTTAAGCGATGTATATTATAATTTTATTAAAGGTAATTTAAAAGCAACTGTTTTATTTTAATGACTACTTTTGATAAAAAAATTGCGAATTTTAAAATCAATATGGTAATAAGGTAGGGCATGTAGTAGATTTTAGTATCCAATTAATGTTACATATCTACCTACCTAATTTTGAAATAATACCACGCAATAACGGACCTATATGAAATCAAATATCTTGATAGTGTTTATATATCTGTAGCAAATTATGCATTTTATACCAATTCAAGGTTAATTTATTTTAAATGTAACGTATTGAAAACATTAGTAATAAATATTTTAATTCTTAGTCATCTTATTTTCTTCAATGTGAATAAGCCAGAAAATGAAATGAAAGTGGGTTGCGTTATTAAATGTGTGAGAAATGTCTAGCAAGTAATACAATTCCTAATTCAACCAATAAAAATCAGTGCAAAATTAAAATGTTGTTTTGTATTGCTTCAGAATGTTTTATCCTTGGAGCTCGGAACAAGCAGCCTTCCTGCGACGTCTAATAAAAATTTAAGAAAAGGACGGCATAAACTTTATCGAATGCCAAATTATCCAACGGAATCGGCAACTGATCCTGAAAATGAAGTTCATGAATCGTACTTTCCTGATGTAGTGTACCCAACAACAATTTTAGAGGCAGCACAGCCATTTTATTATTCACAACACGGGAACGATCAGGTTGTGGGACCATTTTCAAAGGATATAAAATCATTATATAAAACACTTGTTGCGGGTAAAGCAAAAAATCCATCAACAGATGTTTCTACCTCAATACCACTCGATAATAAAAGTTCTGTTTCTCTGGATACCTTATCTATTAACAGTGTTACTTCTGAGACCATTCTAAATGAATCTTACAACCATTCTTCAAGTTTTGAAGATAACCCAATAAAGACCAGCCAAAATGATACATTTACAGTTATTAATGAAACTTCGATAGCAAATAATACATTATGTGAGATAGACCAACAAAGTATAAGTCGAGAAATATTTCAAGATGTATCAGAAGATACGTATCCTACAGAAAGAGATATTTTAAATTGTAAATCAAAAGATTCTCAAGAACAGGATATGGAAGATAATCTGCATTATAAAACAATGGAAAATGAAACTAATTCTGTAGCACTAAAAGAAAATTTGCTTGCACAAGATAATAGGAAATGTAACCAAGAATATATGCCCCCTATTATATTTGTTAACTCAGATACAAATAATAATGAACATACTAAGGACACAATATACGCAGTAAATGATGCTGATACAACTTATATGCATTCAGCCTCAAACAATGATGTTATGATAGATACAATAATTAATGATGAAACAAACAACAGCAATTATCAGAAATGTGCAGAATCATTCTGCACACACGTAGGTACTAATAAAACATCACAGGAGATACATGAGACTCCAAATCAATTTATGGCGCCAGATATATTCAATAGCCAAGATAACAGAAGAATATTAGACACAGACATTACTGAAAACTCTACGTACGACAATTTGCTTTCAAATAATGTTGTGACTCTAATTACAGATACCAATCAAGAAGATACAAAAACCCTGACGTTTATAGACGATAACAAATCATGTAATGTACATAATCAAGAATATACAGAACTATTTCACGCAAGAGACAGTACTGACATGAATGAGATTAATTTGACCCCAAGTAAGACAATTTGTACGGACCCATGTAGTAATGTGAACAGTAGGGAAAATTTTGATACAAAATGTAATGATGATACAACTTTCGTAAATTTAACCACAATGTACACTATTACCTTAGATACAAATAATAACCACGAAGACACGGAAAACATGATCAATGCAAATAAAGAGGAATATACAGGATTACTCACAGAAACTTTAGATGATGTAAATAATATTACCATGATCAATGTAAGTAATGAGGAATATACAGGATTATTTAACACAATGGACAGTGATGAAGTTAATCAGCTTAATTTGTCAACAAATGATACCTGTGCAACTGAAACAAATAATAACCTCAATAGAACAGAAAAAAATGATAGATTTATTTTTAGTGATGACACAACTTGCTTCAATTTACCGGCAATTCACACTATTACCTCAATTACAAATAAGGACCATGAAGAAACAGAAACTGTAGATAATGTAAATAATAATACAATCATTATTGCAAATAACGAGGAACATACAGGATTACTAACAGAAACTTTACATAATGTAAATATAAATGCAATGAGCAATGCAAATAACGAGGAATATCCAGAATTTTTCACAGAAACTTTAAATGATTCAAATAATAACACAATGATCAATGCAGATAACGAGGAATATAAAGGATTATTTAACACAATGGACGGTGATGAAATTAATCAGTTTAATTTGATTACTAATGATATATACGCTACAAACACAAATAATAACCTCAATAGAACAGAACAATTTGCTGCATTTAATATTAGTGATGATACAACTTGCATCAATTTACCCGCAATTCTCACTATTTCTTCAATTACAAATAAAAACCACGAAGATACAGAAACTCTGGATGACGAAAGTAATAATAAACCAAACAATGCAAATATAAAGGAACAAAATGAATTATTGTCCACAGGAAATATTAATACCCAAAATAACATAATATTAAATAACATTATAACTTCAGAGAACAGTAGCAACCAAGATATCAGACACACATTAGACACAATTATATATGATAACCAGGATTTTATCTCCAATAATGATACAGACCAGGAAACTGAAGGAACATTAGACACATACGATTGTATTCAAAACAATACAAATTACCTGGAAGTTACAGAATTTTTGTACAGAAGTGATAATAATACAAAAACTCCAAATTATATTGTGCCAACAAATATAAGTTATGACCAAGAAGAAACACAAGCGTCTGAAAGTAAAATTATTAATGACACGTGTGTAAATGTAACCCCAAATTACGTAATAACCTCGAGTACTGGCAATACCAAAGAAGATTTCGTTAATGATATTATGAAAATTTACTCGCTGATCGAAGAAACGTTAAGAGCTGTCAGTGTTGTTGAATTTGTTGTCTCAAAGACTCTCGACTCACTAGGACCCAAAGAGCATCAAAATGAAACGATAGCGTATGAATATAGGAACATACCGCCCAACAAGTGAATATATAAAAAATAGACGTAGTTCTGAATGATTGTAATCAAAATACAAATGCTACTCATTGCTTTGATGAGATTGATATTTTGCCAATGAAGCATTATAATGAAATTATTCATTTTCAGAATAATAGTCAGAACAGATCCACAATAAATATACACGATAAGTAATGAAAGTTATTGTAAAAAGTTAACATACGAGAAAAATTCCGCCTAAATAAATTATATTGAAAATATAATATGAAACGAAGATTCAAATATAATCTTTGTATAAATGTTCTTTAACATTTTTTGTAATAGTGATAAAAGTATAAATTATAAGTAATAAGTGATAAATTATAAGTAATATTATAATTCATTGTATATTGGGTGGATTGATTGAGATAAATAAACTTAATTCAGTGCCTAGATATTTATAATTACTTTAGAAAATCTATTATTTATGTTACCAATTACAATGAAAATAAACCTTTTGAAATAAGTTCGTTTGAATATTATTTTGCGCATATTGATAAGTATTATGTTAATTAACAAAAACATATTTCTTTAAGATAATAATACATTTATTAATCGAATCGCAATATATGTTGCGATTTAATTTTTAATGTATGAGAGAGCAATTTTAAAACTTTAATTACTACACCTCTTTACAAGTTTTTGAAAATTGCAAAAAAACATAATGGTTATCCTACTATTACGCCTACTGTTGCAAGTTTGCTTGCAACTCGCGTCATACAATTCGCGCTACAAATACGCCCAATACAACTTCACTCTTCAAGATAACGCGATTTCGTATGTTAACGTTTATATGTTCGTATGGTAGCGTCGACCCTGTAGCCAAGTTGGTAGCGACCCTGCCTGCGAGGGGTCCCGGGTTCGATTCCCGGCAGGGGCAGATATTTATGTGGCAGATAAATATTTGTACTCGGGTATTGGGTGTAATTGTAGTGTGTTATATGTGTAGTCCATGCCACCCGCGGCACAGCTAGTAACCTACTGAGGGGGTACAAGTGCGTTAGCGTTTTATGTTCGTATTTAATGAATGGAGGGGTCAAGAATATTGACTCCGATCCGCTACCGCCAAGCCAGCGTGAAGTTTCTACTTCACCTGAGCTGGTCTCTTTTTCGTGGTAGAACTGAAGCCCGGGTTGTCTGATTACTACCCTCTTGCTTGAGTCAATCGTCAAACGACTTATCAGGTTCTGGCTAGGAACTTGAGACCCAAGTATTTTTTAATAATTTTGATTGAGATGTGGATGTGTAGTGCCTTCTTTCTGGCTGAAAACGCATCGGTGATGCCTTTGGTAATAGTGATGTCAATGGTCCACGGTTACACTTACCATCAAGCGGTTTGTTTGCCCATTGCTATTGCCGTTTGGTATCTTATTTTAAGCATGAGAATTCTTCTGTAGTGCTCTTCAATCTATAAGGAACCTCTGTGCAACGTTTTTTGCTTTAAGATTCGTGAGTGTGTCAAGAGATGCCTACATAATGGATTTTTAGTTAAATTTAATGGCTTAGTGTTTTAATAAATGAAGCATATCCATATTACAAGTAATATTTTAAATACCAAGGTAACTCTGTCTGTCTGCTTCCTTTCGATGCTTTATCATTCGAGTCGATTTAGGTGAAAATTTTACATGGTGATAGTTTGAGACCCTGGTAAGGACATAAGATTCCCTTGAACATACCCTTAGGAAAATTTTAAGGGTCTGATTTCAGACGAAGCCGCGAGAAAAATGTACTTGATAATAAAATAAGCGAAAAGATAATTACACTACAATGAATGAATTTGTAAGCGCTGTATGATAAGGAAATTTAAACCTAATCAATAGCTATCATATTTTTATTTCCTAATGAAGTTATGAAATGCTTTTGATATAAAGGGAAAATGTTAAAAACTATTATGTAATTCACTATGGGGCTTCGAGAAAAAGTGGCTTTAACACTTACAGTGATTATGTTAGTACAGGTAAAAGAGTCTCTAGTTTTATATGTATAATTATGTATATGTATAAAAAATAAACTTCTTGATGTTTCATTAACCTATAAAGGTATAATTGATTCATTTAATTTTTTCACACAATTATGTAAGATTAAATATCTTTCATATTCCGCAATTTCGACGGGAAATGTTTGATTTTATAGATTGATTAGCTATAGGTATACATATTATAGCTTTTTGTAACTGTTGCCACATCATAGAAGAGCTGTTTCTAGAACAACTCTATACAAATATAATAATACTGTTATGTATGTAATATTTACAGGTAATCATGGCCGCCAGTTCATCTAAAAGTAAAACACCAAAAAGTAATAACGGAAAACCAAATCAAAAGAGAAGTCTTGTTACTACAACGTATCCTTTGGCTGTAAAATCTACATCTCCTAAAATTCAAACACCAAAAACTAAAAGTAAGCCTCCATCGGATACAAATCAAGAAGCGATCCGCAAGGCTTACAACTTTCCTGATATAGAATATCCCTCTGCGCCATTGCCAAGACCACAATTTTATATGCAGGATTCGAATGTATTGAGAAATCAAGCTCAAACACCTACTGAATCATCTTCAGTCAACAGCAGTAACAAAGGCATGAAATATAACAACAAAAAATACGATCTAGCAAAACTAAAAACAAAACAAAACACAAGAATACCAAAAACATTTCCAGAATCGAGCACCACTTCCAAACCGTTTTGTTTTAAAGAAGGAATCTTTCCAGAAGTTGAATATCCTCTCAGTGTATGGGATACATGGAAGCCAAATTATTGGCCTTTAACCTCGAACTTGAATCAAAAGAAAAATTATATCGAACCGAATTGTTATAGCAAAGTCCCTAAAAAACTAAAATCGATTACAAACTCTAAATCTAAATCATTGAAAAAGCCAAATGATAATAAGCCCACTCCGGTTCTCAGTGTCACCACGAAATCTACCCTGTCTGTCGCGACGCCAGATGACTCCAAGTGTGACAAAAAATTACAAAGAAATAATATGTGTTTAAATATTTCTAATCAAACACTGTCGATAACGTCTTTTCCGATAAAAACGTCTGATGTAAGAAACGACGACACTTCGTCTGTATCACCTTTTAAAATACAAAATGACGATAAAACAACCTCCGTTTCTTGTGATAGTAAAATTACGTCAATATCTGACGTTATAAACACAATAGTATTAGAGGGTGTAGATAACAAAGACTCGTGTTTTGAAGATAACGTCGCAAATAGTAATAAATCATCTGCAATAGACGTTGATGAAGAATTTACAACCGATGTGCTTCCTGATTTTGATGAAAATATGTGGTATGCAAGTACGTCAACGATGGCTCCGATTTCTCTGATAGATACTGATGAGGCCTGGATCCATGATGTCATCGCAGACCCCTTGTCTGAAACAGAGCCCGATGAACTTGAAGAATGTTACATTCTACTGTCTTAAATTAATGTTTTTGTGGTTTGTGATACAAATCCGTAGTAAGAGATGATTCATACAAATGCAGAAAATTTTCGGTTATATTGTGAATTCAAAGAGAAGCACCTAGTTTTGAACATTGAAATTTTGAGGTCATTAGGCACTCAAACGGGTGAGAATGCTCAAAGAGATGGAGTTACGTAACAGTATTCTCACTGACTTAGTTAACAATTAGTTTAATATAGTTAATGTTATTTTAGTGTCTGTTATATGCTTGTAAATATTTAATTTGTATGTGTAAATTATTGTTCATTTTAAATTGTAGATATAAATTATTAATATTTTGTTGAAAATAAAAGATTACAAAACTATTTGATTTTTTATTTATAATAAAACTGATGTTACGTTCAATTTATAAAAAGTAAGTAAATAATATTTCAGTCAAAGAATTTTGTAATATTACGCTTTAAAAAGTCAGAATCAATTAGTTAATCCTGTTTGAAATTCGAGATCGCTGCCTGTTAGAGACGACCTAGTTTAGAAGTTATTAAGAACGTAGAGCATCATCAATAAACGTCAATGCAAGGCTTCATAGTTAGTTGAATGTAACAGCAATAAAGACTTAAGTACTCTATATTGAGCTATAACCGATTAATACACTAGTAAAACCCCATGTATGTGTATGTGTTAATGATGACAGTGTTTATGACATGTTTAAGAGTGTAGATGACAGCGTGACTGCGTGACCCAAAACCAGATATTTGACTCCAAACTAATTATTATAAGTAGGTATTTACCTGTCACACAAATGTCTACCACTGCCTGGAATCGAAGTCTTGCTTCATTAGCAGAATCAATATCAACTGGACTAAATAATTGTCAAAGTTATGTAAATGTAGTGTTTAGGTAGCCTAGTTTCAATGATGGGCCTTTAAAAAAACGCCTTTATTTCAAGTGATCTTCTTTGTGGGAGCGCAGCAACAAATAAGATGCATTGTAAAAATTAATTATGGATTCGTGTATCGTGGTGTATAAAATAGATATCGTACCTGTTGGTAATATAGAAATGGCAACATCAAGGGCTAAGTTTTAGATCTATTATTTTGACCATTATCTACTGCTCTTTATATTTCTCAACGTGATAGGCATGGACATATGCAGGTAGCGGCAAGGACAGCTGTTCGTCCCTGGACATGGGGCGAAAGTAAAAAATCTGCTACAGAAATGCGATTTTTAATTGAGGATCTTCGAATCCTCTTGGCTCTGAAGCTTTGTACATAAATGTTTCACATATCGACCTGAATAATTTTGGAAGCTCCATACTCCAGCTATTCTATCATTTAAGTCAGTGGGGACTCTTCCTGTGGTCTTATTCTCGGCCTGGACAGATATAATAATAAGAAGATAAATGTATATTCTTGGATCATGGGTATCAGTGCTGTATTGTCCATGTTACCCGCGACACGGAATACTATAGTGCGACGGTGCTAATGGCATTAAATAAATTATTTATTACTATATAATTCATCCGCAAGCCCCGCAGCAATTTTCCCGAAAATTCAGTTTCAGATCGTTTACATTCCCTGTATGGACTTTCCAACAGATCGCATAATTACACATCCCTGTCAAAACGCTAACCACACATCGATAAACCATCACATCGCCAAGTTTTGTCAATCAATAACCAGTTACAAGTGGACAACCCGCGATACTCGAGGTAGTAAACTACGCAAAAACAGAAACCGGTTGGAATGACACTGCGAGCGACCTTGCGACCGACGAGCGACGACGACGAACTGGTTACACGATACATCGTAACGACGCGGTCTACGCAATCCGTGTAACCAAAAACATGGTTATACTGTTATTTATGATTGATACGAGTTTTATTTACGTCTTAATTATTACGTTTATCATTTTTGTCGTGTGTTAACTGTTTTGTTTTGTTTATGAAGATATTTAAGAATGACTATTATTAACGCTATTTATTAATGCTGCAGAAAAGACGTACATATGTATGGCTGTGCTCTTTTGCTCGACTTGGCGGGGGAACTCCCGTGGCCAGATTTTGCGATTTTTAACGCTGTTTGTCAGTTTGGCACTTTCTTTGTGCGTTTATACCCGCTGATCTAAGAAACGACGGCTTATAACTGATTTATATGTAGCTAATATAATTATAGTAGTGAGCTTGACGTAAAATTTAGTTTCTATTTTATTTCAATCGGTTCGCAAATACGAAAGATATGTCAAGTTAAAGAATGCTTTGTAATATATTTTTAATAGTATTGGTTATAATGTTTTCTGCGTGGCGTGAGAACAATTACCGCGTAAACAATAAAATGTACTCGTAATTAGTAAGTATTCGCGACAGAGAAGACGATCAACTTCTAAGCTGGCCGTGACCCACATATGGGTCACTGGTTATTAAGACTTATTACGTACATTAATTACATTGTATTATAGAAGTACTTACTTACCTATATAATTATTTTGCTTAAAGCCTGTTAGAGCGCAAGGATTTCTTATAGTAAAATGAAAAATTCGCAATGGAATAATAAGTCTATAGTTTAACCATGTGCGCATACATAATGGTCATGGTTGGTTAATACGCTAAAATACTTAAATCATAAACTAACATAATTCGAATTACCCTAGATATAATTCAATTAGGTAATCACTTTTTATGTAGCTTAAGTGCCAATCATTTGTAACTTACTCGGTACAAATAAATCAATCCAGTGGATAAAAATATAATTGTACAAATATAATTGCTTTTAAAAAAAAATAACCGACTTCAACCTTGATAAGTGGAGATAATTCAAAAACTACTCGCCAGATGGCGCTCAATTCAACATGTATGTGTAAAGTTCTCGTCACCACAAATTAATCAAGCCCAAACACTATATAACTGCAGTAAATCGTTGAGGAGTTCCCACGACTGTCTTTCGGCTTCATCAGATCGACTCCAGACCTTCTTGAAA
>DWJQ01001052.1:0-11884 GCA_018248915.1 Hesperia meskei straton
TTCATGAAGGTCTGGAGTCGATCTGATGAAGCCGAAAGACAGTCAAGGGAACTCCTCGACGATTTACTGTAGTTATCTAGTGTTTGGGCTTAATTAATTTTTAGTGACGAGAACTTTACACCCTACATGTTGAATTAAGCGCCATCTGGCGAGTAGTTTTTGAGTTATCTCTGCTTATCGGGGTTGAAGCCGGTTATTTTTTTGTAAAAAGCAATAATTATTATTCTATAAGAATTGATAATCACCATGCTGTCATAAAATATATTTCAGATCATGGGCCGTGAAAGACTTCGCGCCGGATGTTCCTCAATACGTTCAGATATTTCGTCCAGAGAACAAGCTACATGTGAAATTCGCAGAATATGTAGTTTGCGAAGATGAATTTAAATACGCGTTGCTTGCCAACAATTGCACGTGCCCTGGTGCCTCTACCCTCGTCACGCTGTTGCTGCATACTAGTCGGGGACAGTAAGTTATCATTATCTTCTCTTTAACCCCCGTCGTAAAAGAGTGGTTATATAAGTTCGACATGTGAGTCTGTGTATGTGTGTCTGACTGTAGTCGTAGATCCTAAAGGGAAGGGCCGTTTTTTTATGTGGTGATGATGAATAAGCTGATCGAGGTTGTTGTTAGCTTCAGTTTGTGAAGATCTTCAGGCATTGGATAATCAACAGATCGTTAGAGTATTGGCTTAATCAGGGGACTTATAGATTTTAAATTAAAGTCCTTTTGATCTCTTAATAACACGCATTGCAAAGCTAATACGAGCCTCTGTAAAAATTCCAGAGAAGGCCAACAATCACCTGAAGAATGGCATCGACTTTACGGCAAATGCTCAGGAAATGAGATTTACCATATTGTACTCGGAGACAGTCGATTTTTTGGGGAGTACGAAGGAAAGAGCTTTACGTATGCTAGCTTTCACTCTCATCGGAAGTAAGTAAAAAACTTAATTGAGAATAATAATGTAGCAGTTCAAACAAATAATGGTTTAAAAAAATTACAGATACGGCGTGGCATTGGTCGGGGTCCGACCAGCTGAGTTACCAGAATTTTATGAAGAAACTATTCTCTTAAACCCTGGACCTCGGCATATAATGAAAGGCAGTGATACCTGTTACTATATGAGCATAACAAAAGAGGAAAACTCTGCGTTCGTGGTTTCAGACAAACAAACTGAGAGCAAACGACCGATTACTAAAGACCAAACTGCATGTAGCCTACTCTCTAATGAAAAGAAGGCAGGAGACGCAGAGGAGGGAAATAGGCAGGAGAGAGATGGTAGTAGTCCCCCACAAGTGATTCTGCAAGTTCCCGTCAATTCCAGTCCCAAAGCATCACCAAAACATATTAAATCCGCTATTTTAAAGTTCGCCAGCTGTGAGTGCCACAGTTGAATTATCGTCCAAAGTAGACCGGATAAGCCCCGTATCTGGCGAGAATTCAGTCTACTTTTTCGTAGTCGTAAAAGTTGCTCAATGTCTACCGCTACTAAAAGTGACTGTTAAAGAGCATAATTGGCATTCACGGGACTAAAAAGGGACAGCGAGCAGCTGAAATTTTAGATTTGAGACAGACCACAGCGAAACCCTTCAGAAATAAATTGTTGAGATGTAGAATTTGCACTATCTTGGAAGAAAGTAAAAATACAAATATTTGAGCTTCGCTATGGTCTGTAGTATACATATCTTAATTGTAATATTGATTGTAATAATTTTAACTTCTTTTATTTCTACGGGTGATACTGCAAAGTCGAAGGAGGGATACGTTACTGTGAGTCTGTATCAGCTCTAGTCAAGACTTGAAGACAACCAGCATCATACACTTTGAAGATTTCCCTATATTCGTCTATTGCCGTTTGGTGATGCTTGGTTCGTCGGAATTGCTAACGGTGCATGTCGTTCGAAAAATATTAATGCATTTATTTTGCGGAATTTATTTAGCGCAAAGTTCGTATTTTTATTCGGCCACTCGGTGCAATGTTTTCGCTCGTTATGAGCACCTCAAAAAATATTTACTTGAATAAGTTTGCTGCGAGAAGCAGATTCTAAAGTTACTCCATATTAACTTTAGTATTTTAGTGTGCAATTTCCCACAGAACCTTGCGCCTGGTGAAATCATCAGCTGCCCCATTGAACTCCATATCATGAACAGATTACTGGATACTGCTTTGTTGGTCAGATACCAGGGTATGGTCAACCATTAGTATCGTATTACAAAACAATAATATTACGTAGTTCCATTTTATGGCTGCAGAACCATTGGCTTATGCCATCGTGCCATTATTCTAATTTGCGTTTGTATTAGCTTCGGCATACATCTTCATTTCATGGTAAATGGTAGGTCCAGAGAATCTTGTAGTATAACTGATTATGGAGTATTAATTCACAAATACTTCAGTTCACTGTTTAATCGAATTATGTGCATAAAATGTAAGTTTTGTACTGAGTTGTTCTTGATGCAACAGTTCCTTTCCATAATTGTGAATATCATTTTAGGTTACTGTAGGTACTAACACTTTGATTTCATTATGAGATGTATTTGATTCGTAATACAATTGTTTAGTTTCAAGATTCAACAGTAACATAGTTTATCATAAATCATCCCTTCATCATAATGTGCCATCGACAAAGACTATAAGAATTTCTGTTGCACAGCGAAAATGGGGGACGGTGCGTCCACCTCTGAGTCACGGACGTGTCTCAAGGAGTCTCCAGCTACAGACAGCGCCACTGACAGTCATTTGCTGCTACCACGACCAGACAACAACTTTCTGAGCCCTGATTGCATCCCCCAACGTGCAGGTATCAAAACTGGTGGCCATTTGTCAAGGAGGCCTATTTTTACTACGTATAAATATACTACTGCATATGAATATCTACAGAGTTCATAATTTCAGAATCAACAATTAGTTCAGTCGAAATTAATGCGAGAAAAGAATATCTTGAGGGTTTTTTACACTTTCTTGACGTAGTTACATGCCTAAGATCATTCTGCTTTTCTAACAAATATTTCAAAATCCCTCTGCCCCATTTTATAACAAGTGCTTTGTTACTTTATGCATCGGATCACAAAAAAGCATATTTCAACATTTTATCATTAGGTAAACATCTCATTCTTTCGTCATTAAAACAGTTTTGTTATATAATATATTTGTACGTAGATAAGGTATTTACTTGTATTTGTACTTAATGTTATATTTTCACCTAGATAGAAATATGTAGTGTTTATCACTAATATGTTACGAATTCCGTCCACTAGTGGTACAATTTATTTTTCTACTACTTTTCACTTGTTAAACTTCTTACTTCTAGAATCAACGTAATTGACGTCCACAGTACCTAATTCACATAAGTTTTCTTAGGAATAGTATATTATGTGTGTTTACACTGTTGCACATACATGCGTATATTATGTCTGCAAGAGTAGGTGCAGTCATAGCACTTAAATATTGGAATTGATTAAACTGGACTTTATTTTCATATTCTTTACTTTTAAGTAGATTTATATAATTTTTGACAACAGTGCAAATAACAACAATAATAATAACACACTAATCATTTGCAATTCACTTCAAAAGTCGCCTACGTCGATCAACTCTACTACTTAAGGCAATCATAAAGATTTAATATATCAGCTACGTTAACGAGCAAAGAATACCCTGTTATGTGAAAATACACAAGAGTAAAGCTTTCAAATACACACCTATTGTATTCGTCATAATACGTAAAATAACTAAAAATAATTATGTATCTTACTAGCTTGAGCAAACCAACAAGCATTGACAACTTAATAACAATAACATGTATTTAAATCAAAATGAAGGAGATCTCTTAATGTTTTTGGTGAAGAACTTGTTCCTAAACTTAATTACGAAACAAAATTAAGTCCGCTGGCTCCCTATTCAAAATCAAAGGAAACCCGGAAAAAGAATCCTTAATAGACTCTAAAATATAAGACTCTAAAGGTAGAAAGATCTTAAAATGTAAAGTAGGCATGACAAAATATAGATAATATTTAGTCGAGAACTGCATGCAAAGATGCATCTCAGCGAGTGCAAGGTTCGTTGTGGAATAGCGCACAATATGGGCATGCGATGGGGCACTAAGAAAATTGGCAGGGACTTGCGCTTGCAGGGAGCCGGCGACCCTCAATACTACCGGTGCCCGACATGGTGACTAGCAGCCTGAACATTGCTTCAGACAATCAGGAGGAGGCGCCTGATGTGGATGAGAGCGAAGACGAGCTGGAAGACGACGTGCCGTGGCGATCGCCCTCCGAGAAGATTGCGTAAGCAACACCCGGACACCCTCGCGACCACACGCACGCACGCGCCCTTTATTACCCTTCCACTGTCTTCCGTCCAATAGATTTTTATGAATGTCTTTTGTCTTGCCTATCTACGCTGATTAACGAAAATCCGATTTTCCGCTTTTTCATTTTTTGGGATTTCTTCTTCAGCTAGGTCTGTGTCATCAAAAAATTTAAATGTTATTATAAGTTAAATGTTATTCAGCGTCGATGTAGTTTTATACAACATCATCAAAACTTACTTTGTGTTTATCGCATGGACAAGCTGACGATTGTAGAATATCGACGGCTAAAAGTTTTGGTGGTACCTATGTGACTATTTTTATTTATTTTAATGTCGTTGACAGCATCGACTCCAGTTTCCACGAGGCAGGGGTGGGCCGCCAACGACAGTGCATATTTATTTGACTGTTTTAGCCTGTACATTCACTCGTGTAGCTAGCCGGCCGGATCGAGACTGCATGCACACTGCACAATGCGTACGTCATTGTTACTTCGTAAGTTTTTCTTTTCGCTTTTATTTGTTTTCGCATTGCTTAACAATTTGTGCGCTCTTTTGAAAGATTGAATTTTGAACATTGATCTCTTCCAATAATTTTAAAATCCGAAAAATAATTAAAGAGAATTTTTTATTGGTAAAATCAAACATAACTTGATAATGTAATAAAAATTACATACGCCCGTGCTCATTTCATAATTCGTAGTTAACATGAAATCATAGTCATTATTGTCATAATTAATTTTATGCTTGACAATCAATAACAAGCATGTGCTAGAATCATTACACGTACATACGTAACATACTGCCGATATAATGAAGCTTTCAAAGTAACTTAAGATCACTTGGAAGAATCTTATCATTAAAATCCAAAAGTAAGGTGTTTCATTGTAAATGTGTAAATGCGCATGAGTTTGACTTAAACATTTGGAAGTTTATCTTACAACTTTAAATATTGCCGAGAAGACATGTAGCCGGCAATGACTGCCTTGAATGTATAAATGCTGCAAAGCTCTCATAGAGAATAGTGTCTGTGTGTATAAGTGTCTGATTGTATCCTCGTGTACCACAATTCCTTGAGCTGTCCCCTGCACAGTGATGACGTCACGACCAGCAGCCTCACTACGCTGGGAAGTCAGGACGCGCGCTCCGCCTGGCGTAATGATTTCTCCAGGTAAGACAATTACAGTATTAGAGTCCTTTGAACAGGATTCTACTGTGGAAGTATTATAGATAACTTCCACATAATGTTAACGCTTCTACATAAATGGCTGATTGATGTGATATCTGCTTGCCTATGAAATCATCCGGCTTGATGACGGGTAATTAATATCTTTTTGATTGGTTATAAATGTTATTTCATCATATTTCTCTCTTCTCACCAAAAGTCTGGTCATGTGTTCATGTATCTTAATAGGAAATCTATAATTTTAAAAATAAACTGTACAGTGCCTATGGATTAGATAATGTTATGTCGCCAAACCGGATCCAAAAGGTGGTAAATTACAACACGTAAATTATAATTACAATTATTTAAAAGTACCTTCGCCCAATTCTATAAGCGAAGGTAATGGTTATAAATATTATGGACGATAAATGAGATGTACATACATCTGTTTACTATCATGTAATGTTCACATATCGATCTTATGGATTGTGTTATCTACGACTAGCCCTACTCCTGAGCATGTTAATTTCCTTGAATATATTGTGAATGTTAGTATCCGAGAAGCACTAAACCTAGTTGAACCTTCACAGAGCCGGTCGCGTGCCCGTATATTGAATGTTTCCTATGGATAGTTGTATGTAATCCGCCTATGACTTTTAAACTTATTTAGTTTTGTAGGAATGTATTGTAAGTACCTTTAAATCAAAACATGATGTACGATTTTTGATGTAACGTTTTTTTAATTATCTTTTGACTGAGCTTCGCTTCAGCCTTTCCTTTCTGAATTTTGAGAGTGCTAATTTAGTTTATATGGTTAATTTGATTATATAATATGCGTTCGCGGCGTTGACAGGATCGTAAAGGGTTTCCCGCCGGTGTCACCGTTTATCGGCGTGAGTCCGACGCTCTGCTATCTTCTGAAGGAGAAGAAGCCCCTATGCTGCCTTCAGCTCGCACAGGTTTGCGAGCACTGCGCGTATCGCAACGCCAAGGAATACCAGTGGCAAAACAAGACAATTATTCTGGCGGCGGATTATGCTTCCAACGGCATTTATAATTTCATTATCCCCTTGCGAGCACATTTCAGGTCGAAGACCTCGCTCAATCCGATTATTCTTCTACTAGAACGAAGGCCTGATATCGCATTCTTGGATGCGATTTCCTATTTTCCTCTAGTCTACTGGATGCTGGGTACTATCGACAGGTGAGTAACAGATAGGAAAGTTACAAAGTAGGAGCTCTCAAATGTTTACTTTACTTTCCTCACTTGTTACAGTTTGGACGATCTCCTACGTGCCGGCATCACCCTCGCTGAGAATGTAGTGGTCGTTAACAAGGAGCTGTCCAATTCAGCTGAGGAAGATAGCCTGTCTGACTGCAACACAATTGTGGCGGTGCAGACAATGTTCAAGTAAATTTATATCATACTGTAGTATATAGTCTGTCTCGTCCAATACCTTCAGTTGTTGAAGATGCGTATAACTACTATAAAGTAGCCGGTGCGAATATTGTTCTGATCAGAACTTCTATACTTACCATAATTGTTTGTGTGAATTTTTGAGCGTTTGCGTATTAAGAATTGCATCGCGTATTTATCTAGATTCTCTTAAACTATTCGCAGATTTCTTTTTGCATGTTTATGTTTGATATGATATCCATCTCTTTCAGATTCTTTCCGTCAATACGATCAATTACTGAGCTGTCACAATCTTCTAACATGCGTTTCATGCAATTTAGGGCTCATGACAAGTATGCGCTGCACCTGTCCAAGATGGAAAAGGTTAGTTGGTTTCGCGTTTGACTTCATGTAAGTGATTATAACTAATAATAAAATGTGTGGCTACGTAATATCGAGCTTTCCACTTCGCAGCGTGAAAAGGAGCGTGGCTCACACATATCATATATGTTTCGACTACCCTTCGCTGCCGGTTCAGTATTCTCGGCGTCTATGCTGGACACTCTGCTCTATCAGGCATTTGTGAAGGACTATGTTATAACGTTTGTGCGTCTGCTGTTGGGCGTCGATCAAGCTCCAGGGTCTGGCTTCCTTACGTCGGTAAGTATTAGTTACAACCGCTGGCGAACAATGCAATAGCACGCGCAGCGACCGTGCCCATTCCATATCATTCCATTTTCGTTATCATCACGCCATGCGAACAATATATTTGCAACTTAGCGACTTCTATTCTCTAATTTTTGTATTGTATAACTTCCTAACATCTTGGACTTGTGACAGATGAAAATAACGAAGGAAGACATGTGGATCCGTACTTACGGACGGCTCTACCAAAAGTTGTGTTCCACAACTTGCGAAATCCCAATAGGGATCTATCGCACGCAAGACACGAGCCTATCTGATCCTTCGCACCACGTGAGTATGTCGCCCCGGGCCCCGACAAACTGGTTTCGGTCACTCCTCGCGAGAATGCGAACATCGCGCACATCGGTGAGTTCGAGCTACCTGCAGACTCCTACACTCCCCTCAAATACAGTCCTTCGCCACCGTCTACCGCCCGACATTGACTCATTCAAACACTTTTGTTAATTCCAAAGTACTTCGTGTAACACACGTGCATACAGAGTAGCCCTAGTCCTTGGACTGTATTTTGGGTTGACGTTTTAAATCTTTTTACATTCCTTGTCTTGAAATTCTCGAGTCACACTTTCCATTCTGTAAACTGTAACATAATTATACATCTGGTAACTAACACTTGTGGCGTGTCTGTAATTTAGTTCTGCCATTTTATCAAACCTTCTATGTTCACAAGATACTTAATTTTGTTTTATAAAATACACGTGCTTAATTTATATTTCATCGCAAACTGCTGTAGCCAACGACTCGATCTACCCCTGCTTCTGTGTGGATACAAATAAATGAAGTTTTCTTACCGGATAATGTTTCGCGACGGGTAAACTGACACAGAGGACCCTCGCGTCCCACTCACAACGTGGAGCGGCTCACGTAGATATTTGTCGGTATCAAACTCGATGATCGCAATCCCGCCAGTGTTGTCTAGTAGTGTGTTACTTGCATGATTCGTTAGTGATCTAGTGATAGGCAACATCGCATTACATCTACATAATCTGAGGAAGGTTACAGACATCGCGCCACCATCTTACATTGTTTTTGACGCATTATGACCTACGGTATCCCGTAAAGTGCGGACCGATAAAAGAATTGTTGTAAAATCGATGCAAAAGCAATCTGAAAGAGTGCTGCCCACGGGTCAGATAGATATCAAATCAAGCAAACCGCAAACTGCTTCGCTTCTTGCATGCTACTGACGTTTCTGTGCATAATTTCATTCTTCGACCTTTGACATTGGCTGTCGATTTGAATAGCTCAAGGAGATACGTGACGACTCTAGACTACGATCTGAACAAAGTGCACTAAAATTGATTGGTACAAGAGAGTTGTAGTAGTAAATGCGGAGTAGCGAATCCGCATCAGAGAAGTGTGAGAGCATGAGTCTGACGAGGCAGTTGCAGCAGGCGGAGGGTGAGGAGGGGGCGAGGGAGGGCGGTGAGGGAGGCGCGGGGCGGGGCCGGCACCGCGGCACCGGCTGCCTCAGCGGGTGCTACGGGGACCGCACGCCGGCGGTAAGACCCGCACGTGGACTATGTCGGCGACTAAGAGTGTTCATTTCATGGGTCATTCTCCATTATAAAAACTCGTGAGACTATAATTCATAAACAACGAATTACATTCTATAATGGTTATAACTTAAACCGAATCGTCGCTGATCAGACTTTTCGTTAACCAAGTCAGTCACACGATAGTCATGTCTTACATCTCGAGAAGTAATTATACTATTGATGCTATCATTTAATAATTATAAATACAATTTAAAATGATTGAAGTTTTGTTGAAAACATTTCGCATTCCAATGGATGGCTCTTAGTCACCGACACCAATGTCCCGTGAGAAATCTGTTACTCGTCTAAATTACTCAACTTTACCTCGGACATTATACCCAATTAAAGAAGTCAAGTATATCGCAAAACAAACAAGTACCTGGAAATTCTTTACGTCATTAATTTCAGTGGTATAAACTGCTACGCACTTTTTCCAGATGTCAAACGAATAAGGTCCGTTCGCATCTCTCTCGTCGTAGATCTAGACCTTAGAATTAGGCAGTAGTAGGTCCAGTCACTGTGCGTTATCTGCACTTAGCTCATTCTTAGTTTTTAGCATAGAGTGTTTGGTCTTACCGGCACGCGCTAGAAATATGTCGTAATCGAAACTTGTGGCACAAGCTTTTACTAACCTAACTTACTTTGTATATATGTATGTATGTATGTGAGCCCCCAGATACGGCTTTGACTCGTTGCTTTTTAATATTCGGCTACGATGCCGAAAGGTAAGTCAACTCAACAGCGAGGTGCAAATAAGCAGCTTAACCGCCATATTTCTAGTGCAACAACATAGTACGTCGGTACACATTCACCCACGAAACAAGTTTTATTCTCCGAAATCTAACATATTGCATGCGTCCACCACATTTGAAGGCAGCAACAATAAATTGTCAGATCATCAGATAGTCACTAATAAAATCGTTGTCACAGTCGACTCACACATTATTGTTGATGGCTTGCTTAATCACTGGACTCTAATTCTTTAATATCGACCTGAACAACGTCCGCAGTACTCGACGAGCCTCGCCGACGAAGCCAGAGACAACCATGCCCAGCAAATCGAGAGGGCAGAAATAGCTAACCTCGTTCGCTCTCGTATGGAATCTCTAAACCTAACTGGAGTTGACTATGATGATGTCAGCGAGAAGCGGAACAGTCTATCATACGTCATTATCAATCCTAGCTGCGATTTAAATCTGCAAGAGGGAGACATAATGTAAGTAATAGTTTCTGGCCGTATTTTTTGGTATTAATTTCTTTCTGTATTACATTTCATTATCAAAGTCACGATTAGCTTCCTTTTGACTCAAAACCTCAATTTCATAGAACATTTGCATAAAATGTTGCCCGTTACTTGTTTGTCACTTTAGTTAGAGGTTTGAAAATATGAAAATGCTGAAGTTTGACGTTTATTTTTACCAATAGCCAGATAAGTGCTGCTCTGTTGACATATTGCATTTCCCTTGACTTTCAGTTACTTGGTGCGTCCGTCACCATTCTCCGCTCAGAAGACTTTTGAGCGGCACAACAGCCGACGAAAATCAAATATCAGCTTCTGCTCCGGTGCGGTGATCCAGGCCGCAGCGGGCGGGGCTAGCCGGCGCGGCTCCACGCTGGGCAGCCTATCCCCACGGGCCCCTCCGCTATCTACCACTAAAGCAAACTCACTCTCGTTACCTGACAGCCCCACGATCATCACCGATTTCCGCGGCCGCTCGAACTCGCTGCGCATCGCCGACGACTTTCTCCTTCGCCGCTCCAACTCACTTCGACAAGGTCTCGGCGGAGGTTCGCGGCGCCGGAAGAGCAGTCTAGAGGAAATCGGCATCACCCATTTCAATTCGTTGCTGCAACACCAGCAACAACAGCAGCAACAGGACGCCAACGCGTACCGATTCACGCTGAACGGCAGCATCGGTCTCGAGGTGACGCCCCCGGACGAAGGGCCCGCGGATCGCTTCGGCTCCCGGTTTCCGTATCAGGACGAGGCGGCCGCGCTCCCCTCCACCTCGAGTGGCTCCGGGCTGCCCCCTTCGCCCGACCCGATGCAACTGCAGGGCACTATTGTATGATACAATCTGATGTGGGGACGGCGCTTTCCTGCCGCGCGGGGCCGACGTTACTGAGCCTCGACCGCCGCCGCAAACGACCCGGGCCGAATTAGGACGAGAGCGACCAACACTGATTTTGAATTTCATTGAAACGTAGAAGCTGTTCATGCACGTAGTATAAACTCTAACTAGAACTTGTAATTCCTGTGACTGTTGTCGGAGCGGAACGTACACGGCGGCGTTCGGAACGCGAGGGGCACGGAGCTTTCAAAGTAAGCGGGATCAACTAGATATACGTACGTAGGCGGGTTAATATCGGCGTAAGGCTGCGTGTACATAGCCGGGCTTTCTCTCACCCACAGACATATTAAGTAGAAACAGGCAATACACAGCTATAGGAAGGAATATACATAGTAAGAGTTTAAAAATAATTCAATTTGGACGGCAATGTATATTGATAGATATTAAGATAAAAGGTCGTATGCTGTCTCAATTTTTTTCACTTTCAGATAAATATGTTGAATATGACTAAAGCCAACATCATAGTACTGATGATGGCACACAGACATCACGGCTTAATAACAACAGTTGTAATAAGGACGCTTTCACTTAATATGCCTGTGCTTTCACCCTAAAGTATCTTAGTAGTTCATTATACAGGGTGTCCGGCTTCGGTCTGTACAAACTTATAGGGCGTGTAGTATGAGTTATTTTATGAAT
>DWJQ01001053.1:0-11878 GCA_018248915.1 Hesperia meskei straton
AACCCTTCGTGCGCGAGTCCAACTCGCACTTGGCCGGTTTTTTCTTTTGAGTTCTTTTGTAAGCAGTCGGGTTTTTTGTTTTTATAATAATTTATTAAGGCATAACACAATATGGAAAACTGAATTTTGTTCCTAATTTGTAAATTAAATACTTATCAGCAGTTTATTGTGACATTTTGGGTGACAACATTTTAATTTTGACTCTTAATTTTGTATGTGATACTAGTGCTGTATATTTAGGCATATGTTTCATCAAATCAGTCAATTAAATTTAAATAATTCATTTTACTAACCTCGCAGTATTTTTAATGAAACTTGTACGATCAAAGGACATTAATTATTAACTGAATATTTTTAGAACCACTAACATTGATTGTCACTTGTTCAAGAGGCAGTCATTCGTAAAATACTCTCCACAGATCATTATTCATGTCTTATCTTTATTATCCTCCATGTAAAATAACTTTAATTGGTGCCACATGTTTCAAACGAATGGCATCATCTCTGTCGACAACTGCGCGGGCGCACATTTGGGACCGGAATGTTTTTGTCAAATCATCTGTATTTTGAAGATTCTGTTTTCAAATGTATGTTTAATAACATAGCTGTTGAAAAATTTACGTCCCAAGGCAAATTCAACTATAACATTGTTTTTATTTTTGCCTGTAGGTATGCAGATGGGTATCTACTATTTTTGATAAAACTTTTTCGGCCATGAGCACGATTTATGCAACTATTCATATAACCCGTATCTATCTACAAAAAAGTGCACTTTCTACGATGTCACGTTTCAAATCACATGCCGCAATTCAAGACTGTTAGTAACTTCCATTTGAAATACTGAAGTATTTTGATACCAACAGAAGTTTTGTTTCCGCGTCGTATTTCAGTATCTACATTGTTCCCAAAAAAGAAGGGTGTTAATTTTTTATCACCGAAATTTATAGCCAAAGTAAAGGAAGTTCGTAGTGTAAAGGAAATTGAAATAAATCTACCACAGATGCTCCAAGTCATTCACAGGCCGTAAAAAGAATACCGTGAAAGGGTTTTAAAGATTTAACTTCTGTTCACGAAAATAGATAGGTATAGGAACTCAATACTTAATTAACATTACGTGGCCCAATTTGAAGATTTATACCAACTAATACCTATATGAGTTTTAAAAGTTGCCTTCATGACAAGGTAAATCTACGTAGGTGTCTTTATAAACAAGTTTAATACAGCTTCTATTGATAATGCTTCTGAAAATTCATGAAGAGCTTAGGTGAGCTCTTAAATACGGTTTGACATGACAAAGTTTCCTCAATAATAAACCACATTTCTAAATAATACAGATTGTATTACATAAGAATAGTTTTCTTAGCACCTACATATACACTTATTCGTTTCGTTAAACAACGTTTAATTTAATCTTTATTAATATTTTTTCAAACAAATTGACTTTTCAGTCATATCGGCGTCTCGTCTGCAAGCAACCATTTTTCAGTCCTAATCAAGCAGAATAACGAAACATATTAAACATCTCAATAGAACAAGTGATCGTATCGAATCAATTTCTGTCAAATTTCCCTTATGACAAATTACTTGCAACACGGCCATGTTTCATAGGAATTATCGGCGACATGTTACATTTAATTGTACAATCTAAATTTGTATGTCCGCTGTCTGAAATTGACTTTACGACATATTTGCATTATAAAGCAAACTGACATATAGTCCGTCTGAGCTGTAATTTTGTCGTGCAATGGAGCGTCCACAGCAATATGGACGACGGACATAAAATGAAATGAGTAAGTATCAAGATGATTTAGAACAGTTCTATTATGAGGTGGGTCCAAAGAATTGTTTTTTGTTTTATCGTTTTCAATGCTTTGCACAGTTTGCAGATATTTAATAATTAGTTATTGTTTGCTAGTATTAATATGTCATTGAATTTACCTACATTTAAAACATTTCTGTTAATTGCATTGTGCAGTAACCTGTCTGCTATCTTATTAACTTGATACAGATGCACAGCATTCTTTTATGACTATAATATTTGTCTTGTTTTTTTTCGAATTTTATTGTTTATAAGGTAAATTTAAACGCTACTTACTGCATTAAGCCAATACCGCAAAGTTTACCGGTAATAAAAACAAAAGGATTCAACCTCAATCCAAGCAATGTTTTAAAGACATGTTTCTAATGACATGTCACAATTCATGTCGCCAACAGACAATGGAACGAAGCTTGCTCCGTCATAAATAAGACATTATGATACGACATAACTTACATTTCACAACTCTAATGTCAGTGCAAGACTCAAGAACTATGACTAATGGAAAATGATAACGTCCGATGCATATGGTACATGTCTTAGAATACACTTCTAATGTATTTAGGATTTTACATGAACATCAGATCTGATTAAAGTTCACCGCGAGCTACAAATATGTGTGACCAATTTCAAATAGACCATATTAGAATTCGGTCACAGTAAGTTGTATCTACTACTTTCGCACTTATTGCGGAATACGTGTTACGCACCTATTTCTTTAGGCAAACTTAACTTTGTAAATGTATTTTAAATATCGTCTTCCAATATAAATGATAGCAGTAACAAAGAATATATTTTCTTTAAAGCGTAACATCTAACATAACAAAACTAGTATTTAAGCGGGGTAATCTTTGTTTAAGGCATTGTTACATCGAACAAAGTAGGGCATTTAGCGAGTACACTAACTACATAGCTGGTTCTAGCAAATGAAACCGCAAATACACTCTAGTTAGTCTAGTCGACGCAAGTTGCAATGTGCGTGAATCAGGATATTCACGATACAAAGAGCAGCGGTGGGAGCGTAGAGCCTTCCCAGTAGAATTGTAAGCAGATTCAACCGTCCATGAAGCACTGTTACTGCGTCTGTATTTTTAGAGCAGCTTCAAAGCCCAGTTAAAATTCGTCGGTCGTGCCCTCATTCGAAATTCTCAAATGCATGCGAATACCAAATTATTGTGAAAAAATAGTCCCAAACTTGAATATCACAGGTCCTCTTCCAACGTAGATGAAAGTAACTTTGAACGAAAATGGATTTACTGCTGCAGTCCTTGCAATAATAACTATTTGGATGTAGGAAATACGTTGTAAACTACCTACTTTGAATCTCGCCTCAAACTATTGGTTTCCAACAACCAAACCGTGTCAAATAAGGTCAAATGTAACTTTGCCGGAATTCCGGCCAAATAGCGTACTAGCAGTCTAATTTCCTAACTTTGTTTCTAAACTACATTATGCACCTTAAAGTTCATTATGAAATTCTTCATTTAATTAGTATTGTCACAATTAGCTACTCTCAGTCTTTAATTACTTTGCTAATAAGGCAAATGGATAGGTAGGTATATTATAGTTTATAGTTTTTTCAATAACGCACAATATCAGCCTCTATCTTTTCCTCGTCATTAATGAGACCTTAGTCTTTTTAGACCTAAATGACCACTGCATTAGGTGCTCGTATGCCAAATATTAGGTATCCGTATAGTAGTTGATTTGCATAGATCCTCTTCAACAGATAACAAGTAGGTACTAGAGCTGAAAAGCTCTACGAAATATCAAAATTATAGTCAGAAATAATTTATTTTTTGTTTGAATGATTGCTATCGATTGTCATAAATAACAACCGTATCATAATAATTAGAGGCTACAAGAAGCACCGTTGAGGTAAGTATTTTGCTATCGCACAAATTCATTAATCACTGCTGCCTACCTGGTCGGCTTCCTCCTGCATTACAAAGCAGGAAGTATGAGGAAAATCTATTTCGATCATCCATTCAAGTGCCATACGGTAAATGCCACTGTTTAGTTATGCTGAAACCTCTTTACAGATAGTTTTTATTGTACAGCTAAAGTGTTTAGTTATTAGGAGCGGAGCATCAATGAAAACTGTTACATAAATGGGGGAATGGAAGAATATCCAATACCTATTAGTAAACGTAAAGACTTTGTTTTTCGAAGCGAAACGAGAGCGTCCATTAAAATTAAAATTATTGAATAAAGACTCACTATTATTACATACGGGATTAAAACTTTTATTATTTATTAGCGGTTAGAGATTACCGACACACCGTATAGGACAAAATTCATTACTTCTCATAAATACGTCACCTTTCATCAATAAAAGCGACGGCTGATTTATTGACAGGCTCGTCCTATTCTCAACAGATTCGATATAATTTGTTAGCCAAATAATCCGGGATTTCGATGCGGACCCCACGTCGCTATAAATAAAAGCGTTTGCAATAAAGGGAACGGAACAATTACCGACAGTGGAGTCGAGCGAACTAAATTTCACCCACATTATAGCAAATAATAGCAAACAGTAGGCAATGTGCTCGTCACCCTACCGCTTGCCGTCGATATGTTACGCCCTAAATCCCCTTTATATCTAAATGCACAACGGGATGTAGAAAAAACCTACGAATAAAAGCTTAGAAGCGTTGGGGTTGTAGTTGACTACGTAATAATGTGAATATTTATGTCGCGGGCACGTGCTGATTTGCAGTAACGTGTACAAGAAAATCGCATATCGGTAATCGTGTGATTATAAATCTCCATTTAGATCGTGCTATACTGATGTTTCGTTTTAGCACTGTCTTGTTTATTTCTGTATCAACGTTGTTGAATATGAATCAACTGAGCGAGTTTATTTTTACTCAATATATTTTTTGGGAAGTTTTAAAAAATCAAATTTAAAAGAACATAAAAAAATTTAATTGATTACCTTTTTGCTTCAGAATAACAGTTACCTACTATTTCATGTTCGGCATAGTGACAAATAATTTACTTCATTTTAAACAGTTAGGTACCTACTCCACAATAACCTACCTACCACATAATAGGTGGTAGACCTAAGGGTGTAGGTAATTAGATAAATGCGAATATTACCTACGCACAAAAAATACATTTATACATTTATACATTAATAAAAATAATTTTTTATTAATGTAATTAATATATTTAATATTATTAAAATTAATGCCTCGATTCGGTAACGCAAAACATCGGGAAATAATTTGCACATCAAAGAGATCTCTATATATTATTATGTTCTCATACTTGTGTGAAATTAGCCTATCACTTGGCCATCGTGGGAAGAGAACCACGTACCCAACGCACTCACCAGTGGGATCGATATGAGTTTCAGTGATGTTGATGCCATTCACTAGATTTTGCACAAATAGGTCAATGTACCTATAACGTAATTAAGTTTATGACAGTAAATTGTATACCTAATTACAACACCTCTCACTAATTATGAATAGGATAAGCTCAAGTACTCTTAATTAATCTGAACATTAGTTATACTTAGATACGACGTATACCTATCACAATAGCTATAAATAGAATTAAATAAATTTGTTAATAAAAAGGCAAACGCTGCAGTAAAGATAAATGAACAAATTGAAAAAATAAAACATTCTTGCAGACCAAAAACTTAAGAGAATACCTTTATTGAGTAGACAATATACGTTCCACAAAAGAAGCTAATCCAATTTTTAGGGTAGGTTTTGTGTAGGGTATAGCGGACACGTTTTCCCCGAGGGACGCAGTCTACAGTACGTCTCTAAGTCTATTAAGACGACTTGCTGCACCCCCAAGGGAGACCGACCGTTCGAAAGCAAAATGATAGCAAAACATTTTTTCGTTGGGAAAAAGCACCTGCACGGATAAATTGAGAAATCCCGGCCAATCTATTGGTAGGGCCACTTTGTTCGTGATAAAGACATTAAGTACACGCAAACAATTAATTTACTTGCGATATTAAAACATGAGGCTACGCTTAAACAACCTAGGGCTTTCAATCGTTTGGGACGGCACTCAATCGCGACGAAATGGCAAATGCTGACTTTAATAAATGGAATAAAAAAGAAAAGGCAGAAAAGAAAGAAAACCTTAGTCACTAGATTTATTGTGTCATATCTATAAAATGAAACTGCAGATTGTAAACTATGCTACAGTTTTATAGGTGGTCTTATCTGACAGATGTAGGGACATTCGGCGCCTCAGGGGACGCAGGGGCGATATAACAATGTTAGCGAAGTTCAAGCAAGGCCAGAACCGTCGCCGGGGCAAATTGTGACCGTAGGGTCACCGCCAGACTATTTACCCGGCCAAATTACACCCACCGAGGTAAATACTACGCAGGTTATTTAATAAGCCGGGAAATTTGTGCCATAATTTAGCTGTTTCATCTTAATCAATTTTACGTCCCGCAAACGTAGACAACTTTGGATTTCCTGGCAATTGATTAAATCAATTTATTGTTACAGAGTTTCTATCGATTTCATGTTATAGATAAAGTAAAGTCTAAAGTGGACTATGAAATCGGTAAACCTTAGGTATAGAAGTTTTTCAACCGTTAAGCTGGTAATTGACCTTTATATCGTTCGAATCTTCTCAGTCTAGAGATGAGACAGTCCTTAAATGAGCCATTTATCAGTAAGCCAAAATAAGGAGAAGGTGCAAAGTTGAATGTACGCAAAGTTAAACTTTTGAAAGTTTGTACAATGGTTGATAACAATGACGTGGATAGTCTCAAAAGGGCATCGATCTCATCATGTACTTATGTATTTAGTTATAATTATTCAAAATCAACATCCTGCGAACGTCCACATACGTACATTTTAGCTGTTACGTAACTTTGTGGGTCATGAGAGATTTGGGATATTTTCTTATTCCATTTGTATTTTTGTTTCGAAAATGTACCTATCCCTGCTGAGTAACAAAACGTACGTAACGTAAAAATATTGTAAGAGTTTTATATCGTAACAATAGATAGTGCATTAAATACAAAGAAAGAAGGATTACTCATAAACAGAAACAAGTTATAAATCCAGGCGAGATATCAGCTAAATTGATTTGGACTGGTCACAACAATAATTAGAATCCTATGATGTATGACGCGCGGAGGCCATCTGTCGTTGTCTGTTTGTAGTCGGAATCAAGGTTGTGGCTTTTATTATTTGATTATTTTTAAGGGATTATATGGGGGTTAAATTTGTAAGTCTAACTTCTATTTGGTTTTATTGTCATTGAATCAAACTTGATTCAATAGCTTGCCGTCATTTGTCACCGGAACTTTGCTTAGATACCTACCATATTTAGATTTACGGCAGGATTTAAAATTTTATGAATAGTTAAAATCAATATTTTATAGTTAATTCAAAAGGCAGAATTCAACCCCCGTTTCAAATAGGTAGGTGTAGGTACATACCTAAGGTACCTTTTTTACCTTAGGTACTTACTGTCGATATTTCGATCACTAATATTTCTGGAAACATAAGCATAATAAGTGTAAAGATAAAGTTACTAATAAGTTAAATGACTACAGTGAAAAGAATAAGGAAGTCCGTAACGGAAAACTCTATCATGCTGCGTCAACATGGATTAGTGGAGAAGTGAGTGTTAACCCAAGTGTCACAAGTTCTTACACCGTGCGATAGAGTCCAACATGGCTTAACAACTTCCTAATGATAATAATTGGGACAGAAGACTTAAAATGCTTCTTCACTGAGACTACTTGCCTGTAACAGAACAATAGTAACAATAGAAATTTCTAATTTGAATAAGTCATAACAACCCTTACTACCTATCTCACAAACATTTTTGTAGGTAAGTCCAAGATAAAATTTAAGTACGCGCAGGGTCTACACAGCAAAATTTTGTTCCCAACATAGGTATCACTTAGCATTTGTTTCGGGGATCAGCAAGTCAGTTTAACTGTTTCAGAAATCTATCTCAAAGACTCCTCTAACGGAGACGGCCTTTAACTGAAATTGGAAAATATGTATCAATACTGCTTCGTTGACTGATTTGCATTCACTTATTACCACGGTCCCTCACATGGGCATGTACAATATACAAATGTTATCACGAATGTATCGAAGACTACGCAAAAGTTGGAGGTCCGTACTTTAATATGCTTAAAGCCGTCACAGCTTTGATGGCTGGGAAAAATCAAAATAATTTACGAAGGTTGTCTTATACTAGTGGATTCACGTATTCGCGCGAATTTGAGTCGTCGGGCTAATGAAACAACTGAACATTGCATTGATGTTAGTAATGCTTGAATCTGAGCTGTTACATATCGGCCAAATGCTCACAGTTAGGTGGCATCTCAATGTTACAAGTTATGTAGTTACAGAAAGTGCACTTCACGTAATACTTAAGTTTAGCTATTGTATTAAAGGCATCAATAGCTGACGCCGAGGGAGCGCTCCAAAGTATTTAACACTCAAAAATGTCTTTCATTAAGTACTGATCACAAATTCTACTGCCAACCGCGAAAGAATTAGCTGAGCACAAGCTTACTTTTGATACACCCAATATTGTCGTTCATGAATGAGTTCTTTTTAAAACCTATTTTTAAAATACTGAAATAACACACACAAAAGAAAAATTGCTTTGCGATAAAAATATCTACTCTGAGCTTTCAATACTAAACCTGGCATCATAATATTTTTCTTTGTATTTATACTTCAGAAATATTTCTATAATAGAACGAGCTAATAAAGTTCATGTTCATCGCCATCCTGTCCGATACGTTCGACGAGGCAAGAACAATAATCTTTTGTTATTCCAACCCCCGATTGTGCTGCGGTATTTTTTGTATGAGCAAAAGTATTTTTAGTTTTACCAGATTCAACAAGCTTGAGCTGGTTCATTTGTTGTAATAACGACGGTTTTGTATTCCGAGTTGTTCTTTTTAACTTAAGTTGATGTAACACTGAGTAGGTTACCCTTATTTGGTGTGTTGGTAACTCACTGGATGAGTTTCTACTCTCATAGTTTCACATTGGTGGATAGCTTATTGACCAACTGTGATTATTACATTATCGCGAGGCCTCCGATACAAATTAACCTCTATTGACGATAATTCATCAAACAGACATCAAAAAAGCAGGCAAACAAGCAGACTGGTCATCTGATGATAAGTGATCGCCGTCGCCCAAGGACATTGGCAACACTAGGGGCCTCACCAACGCGTTGCTGGCCTCGAAGGAAACAATAGACCCGCTTCTTAAAGAATCCAATGTGTTAGCACTGTGAGAATACGGAAGGATGAAGCTTGTTCCACAGTTTACACTTCGCGGCAGAAAATGATGTGAAACCGAACCGTGGACGAAAATCAGGTATCTAGGTGCTTTTGGTGGAACCTGGCCTTACCCCGGGATAGGATAATCCCGGAATCTCAAAATTACTAAATATATTTTAGAATTGACTTCAACTCCTCTTACTCATACCTATCTTAACTCGTTCTTACCTCCTAAATAACACACTTTCTGTTTCAGTGAAGATCAAGTCAGGGGTTACTTGATATTTGTTATCTAATGACAGCAAACTGCCCTATTTTACATGCCCATCGAAGCAACAAAGTGCTGAAGAAAATTTGCCACCAGCGGTCATCCATTTCTTAACTTCGTTGATCACTTGGAACCGACGCAAGCCGCCGATCTACATACATACATACATACATCATCATGAGCGCTTTAATTATCTATTAGTTATCAACTATCATACTTATATCGATACATAATCGTAATATGAAACAAAATCTGTACAATTTCATATATCTGAATAAAAATAACTAAAGTCGGAAAACTAAGTACTGTCCATTTTGGCAAGATTTCCTAGCATTAACATTATCAGTTATGATGATTTTTATAATATTCACTACACAAAATATTTGATATAGGTAGATATAGGTATTTATTGCTGACTTAAAATATGTAAATAAGATAATGAATAAAATAAATATGGAACATCCAATTAATTTACTTATAAATAAAACAATAACAATTTAGATGAAGTTCATCTCAATATAAACTTAATAATCCCGGTATCAAAATAACTGGAATATAATTAGTATTCCATTCAGTTCCCGCTTCTTGGAAGATTGTTAATACAGCTGAAACTTCAAAATGTAATATTATACCCATTCTATGGTTTATCGACAATGTTATTAGCCGTTAACAGTCTTCAATAAATCAGCTCGCTACGTCAATGGACAGCCGTGCCACTATTCGCAAATACCCTAATTTAGTAGCAAATTAGGCGAGAACGCCTATTATTTTATACGGAATCCGAGGGCTGAATTAGCAGGTTCGACGTTTTAATTTATAACGTTCCATTAATTCTATTACGAGAGCAATATATCGATTATTCCGTTTATGTTTCGTAATTTGTACTGGCGTAATTTAATTGAATAGTTTTAATTCGAAAATGTTCGTATGTTTCACTGAAGTTGGCTATTTTCGCCATCTAGTGATTTAGTTTACAGATTGTTTTGACTTTAGTCAAGCTAATATTATTATAATTTAAAATAACTTAATATAAAATTTATAAATGAATCTAAATAAAATAAAGGTGACATAATTTTTTTTTATCTTATTATGTCATCAAGGATTTTCGTACGTTTAACCTTAACAATAATTTATTTATTTCATCAGCCTATATTTTTTCGTAAGACGGAGACCTAAGTAGTACATAGAAAATCATCATAATAATTTTAACAATTTGTTACAGTTAAGTACACTGCACCTTATCAAACATTAACCCAGAGCTGGTCATCTAATCCAAAAGTAAAGACAAATGTTCATTGAACTAAGCAGAGCAAGCGTACATATATCTTAAACGTCTTACTCGCCATCATTTAGTGGTGCTTATCGCGGATATTAAACAAAGCAAGAGTCGAGTGGATGGACGGACAACAGGCGAGGCCCACACAGTTAGGCTCAATTTTAAACAATTACTGTTGAGCGAAGGGTAAATGTTTGCCTTCGACTTAGGCCCGTGGATCGCCCACACGCGCGCTTGACAGGTATTCATTACATTCACGATGCACTGTGCAGTCACGGAGGAAAGACGTGGGGATTTTTAATTTTCGAATTTAGTATTCTGCATTTGCTGGACTTGGAGGATATGACGTCAGGTACTGTCTGTAGAATTCAAATTGAAGCAAATTTTTGTAAAAAAATGTAATACAAATTAGGAAAATAAAAAAAAACTATATGACTTATTACAGTCTTCTAAAATAACCTCACCTTACTTTTTTATTAGTGACTGCGTTGTTTCATAGATAAGAAAGGAGAAAATACACGGTCCATCTGCAAAACTGTCAAAAATTATAAAATGATTGTATCTAATCAGTTTTATTATTGTGTAGGTAAGTATTTTTCGTCACTTCGTCACTCGTAAATATTTTTTTTGCGTAAATGCTCACATGCTAATTCATTTGCTCTATAATTCCCTGTAGGTATTGTAATTGGCATGACATAGGTAAGCCATAAAAGGGTACAGCAAAAATCCAGAGTCCAAAAGCAATAATTTCATTAATCTGTGTCACAGAAATCCTGCGGTGATCATAAGTGAGAAGCGCCACTTCTAACGTTTAGTCTTCTAACTTCTAATGGCCCGGCACCCTTTTCTCAGTTTTTACAAATAACTCCAATATGCAAACCTTAAAATGCGCAAAAAAGCGATGCAATCTTAGAATCAAACTTTTAATCTTAATCTCAATTTTAATCCGCAATTCATAAACAAAAACTATGAACCTGAAACATACGTCAAGATAAGGAAGTCGCGGACATAGCTAGTAAAATATAAACTCAGACGACATTAATGCAAATTTCCGTCCACAACTTAACACTATAATAATGTTTAGATAGGTGGCAATACTGAGTTATCTATGAGCAAGACAAATGTTTAAACAAGGCTTTGTGCTGGCGCCTAGAGATGCCTCAGACTGATCACTTCTAAGGAATCACGATGTAGGCAACACTTTATTATTTCTTTTATTTTATATTTTTTATGGTATTAAACCTCTTTATGTTGCAAGGTAATATT
>DWJQ01001054.1:0-11874 GCA_018248915.1 Hesperia meskei straton
CCAATAGAATGCCCTATGTTGACAGTTTGAACTAGAACAAATTTAAACTTTATTTTTTGGAACACATAGCTTCATTCATTTTTTATTATTTAGAACACAAAAGTCGTTTTGTTGTGAGTGTCTTTTTGCTGTCTTCACTCTTTTGTTCCCGGCGTTCCGTCTATAGTTTATTGGTCTGAAGTCACAGTATATTTATGCAATATTCAGACTCAGACGTAACACGCTATCTCCGACGAGCGAATTGGTTTTAAATGACGTGGTTAGGTTACTCACGAGAGATGTTTGACGTTATAGTAAAGGAAAATATTGACTCTGCAAGCTTTAGTGGATGCGCGAAACAGAAATCTTTAATTTTTCTTTATGTACCTA
Source organism: Hesperia meskei straton (assembly GCA_018248915.1). Taxonomy (NCBI): domain Eukaryota; kingdom Metazoa; phylum Arthropoda; class Insecta; order Lepidoptera; family Hesperiidae; genus Hesperia; species Hesperia meskei. The sequence continues at coordinate 370 of DWJQ01001054.1, forward strand.
ATAGCTGATGAAAGCATCATAAGTAGTACGATTACTTTGTCATCGTCTTTGATGTTTTATATGGAACATCGAATCCGCGCAAACGTGTCAAAAAATTGTGGCTAACTCTTTGCCACAATTTTTATATCTTTACGCACATATTACGCACACATAGAAAATAAACGAAGGTGTAAAACATGCCTGCACGCACACATGCTTGATAATGTTGCTTTGTTTTTTGATTTCATTGTAGGGCGACGCTCAATCTAAAACATCAAAGTTGATGATAATAAAAAAAAATTTTGTTAAGATTTTAATATTTGTACAAGTTAATACCCAAGCCACAAAAGAAGTTCCTGTCAAGACCACCTAGCAAATAAATAACAAACCAAGGGTTGCTACCTGCACGATATTTAAACCGTGGCTAGCTGTTACCCTTCTTAAATCGACCGTGAAACATTTTACATGTGTTTCGGTAACAGTGACAGAGAGTCGGTAATAACACAGTCTCGATTATTTTATTGGTCGGCAACACGTCTGTGACGCCTTTGGTGTTGCTGATAACCAGAAGACGATAGCTACTAATCATTGGGTGGCTGGTATGTTTGTTTTTCCACAAGTTAGAACCCAAATAACAATAATTCAAGTCACAAATTCTGATGAGTAAACATGAGATTAAATCTGGTAATTAGAAACAAACCCCAAAAAATTGTTAAATAAGCTAAATCAGAACTTTTTCAAAGCTCAAAACATTACCCGTCCAGAAAGCTCTGTGAAGCTTATCGGAGCGCTCAAATCGGGATCCCTCCCACGCACATTACCATCCATAATCTCGTAAATGAGCTCAACAAAAGGGAAATTTACGTAAAAATCCAATAACAACACTCATCAACATTGAAATCGCGTTTTTCAGTCACTTTTCGGTCATTTTCAAAACGGTATATCCATATTCGAAGCGGCGTGCGTTGTAGCAATTGTTTATTTTGTTTTGCTGGGTTTAGGAGGTTTTTCATTGAATAGGTTCATAAAGGTGATTTCATGCACCCAACGGTTTAGTTTTGAAATGTTTGATTTTGGAAAGGTAATCTTGGGAAAATTTTAGGACCTGTGACTAGAAGTTTGGATAATTAAGATAGACAGCTTATTGGCTTTAGAAGTTTGTAGAAGTCACCCATTTAGCTCCCATTCTTGCTCAAGTTTGCTTAGTTCATCAAGACAAAACATTTTCCTTGAGTTCAGTTCTTCATTCGTTTCCTTTTACTAATACAAAAATCAAAAATCTAGTGTTACACCAACGGGAAATACAGGTTCACTTCACTAAGCTTAAACTACGAACATTACTATTTAAAATTGTGTCCTCATTTCCATAGACGTCGACGTAAAGGATTAGAAATATGCTAAATATAACGTAATTTGACTATCTTATCAAATTGGCCGTGTAAAAACGTGTCCTCCATGTTTATAACCCGATTTGGACGTAGATATCTACAGTGGAGTAGTTACGGCATCAAATTTGCCGGTCGTTCATTTTTTTATTCGGTCCAGTCACGCGACGGCAACATGAGCCAGGAATGTTGTACTGATTGCTTGCATTAATTCCTCGTTTTTGTTAATTTAAGGGTTAATGTTACCTATTAGAAGGTAATGTGGAATTGCCATCGGAACTGTTATGGTGGATTTTTATTTTGATAAGCGGGTTATGGGTGATTTTCGGCTATTTCAGTGTTATGTATTGCCATTTTAATGTTCTTTCTTTTCTCCTCCTTTTTGACCGTTAAGACGTCGATGATGACTCAATCGTCATAAAAAATACGATTACATAAGACTACTGTGATTTAAAGCCCCTCTCGTATTGTTTTGATTTGTGTTGGACTAATATTTATAAATGTAGTCATCGCCCTAAGCTCCTGAGAATTCTATTCTCAACAGAACAGTGTCAAAATTACACTGTTTGAGTCTTTATTTCTCATAATACATGAATTCCTTCTATAATATAGGAATTGTAGAGAGTATAATTAAAAGTTTATTTATACTAAAATAGCAGTTGGTCCATTCCCTTTTTTGAAACAACTTCCGAGCTCTTAAACCGAACGAGACTATTTCAATATTATTAATATTATTACGCTTGTAGATGTTAAATCTGATAAAGTACGACTTAACAAGATTAAAGATATCTACTTAATAGTAGTTTGTGATAGTAACAGGATTTGAACTTATTATCTCGTCTGGATCAAGTTGTACCTCATCGATCAGTGTTGTTTTATAGAGTGTGGGTGTTGTATGCTTTTGGTTGCATATACTATTTGAGGACATAACCTTCAATCTTCCAATAAATAATACACTTTGAGAGATATTTTTGATGATTTTAGGATAGATTGTGAGTTAAGTACTAAAGTTTTATAATTTATTTCTTAGTTGAACTAGGTAGGTACTGTTGTAAGGACTTATCTAGTTAAAATAACTTTGTTCTCCGTAGGATTGTTTGAAGTAGTCTGGGTTAGATCACTTGTAATGGATGAAGCCGTTGTGTTTTGCTATTTAATTGTTTTTTTTTGTTATTATTTTGTTCCGGGATACAATCGAATCAAAATTACAAAAATATGTTAAAGTCACGTAATATTACGGCAACGTAAATAGTAAATATATTTTAGACATTTTCTCTTTAATCGGGACTGAAATATAAAAGTAGGTAGCAGGGTAATAAACGTTCGGAATCGGGACCGATATTCAATGGTGACGCGTCCCTAGAGTAAAGGTCGATTTCCAAACGTTTTGGCGGGAGCGGCGTCACAAGATGGCCGCCGCAGCGACAGCAAGCGATATCGCGCCAATACTTTTGTGCCAGCTCGTAGGATATATCTTCCAGAATTCGTATTCCGATCCGATTTGAAAGGACAAGCTAATCTTGCTCTCATTGTACGGAATTGTACTATAAATTTCTTCGGATCGAAACTGAAGAATTCGCGCTCTGTGGAAATGATTGTCTTCTTATCTAAAGGGGTTCGTTTTCTTGTCTTCGGTCCGCTAATGGCATGTCAAGTTTCCCTCAGCTCAGCTTTTATTTTGATGTTCGCAAGTCACGTCAAATTGTGGGTTTTTTCATTAACTCTTAACCAGCTATTCTTTTTTGGTACCTAGACACTGCTCGGACGTACATTAAACCTACAGGGTTGTAGATTAAGAATATTGAAGTGTATAAATGTTTCGCTTTCCTGTTATTTTTGCTAAATAAAACTTGTAATGTCATGATTACAAACTTATAAATTTTAGAAGTGGTTAGTAAATATCTCTTACCAATTAACTCTTACATCGCCTGAGGTTACATTTTATTATCATTTATTTTGATCTTTACACTTGCATGGACATAATATATTCGTAACATTCAACATAATTGCGTCAAAGTCAAAATGTCGATGCGTAAACTTGATAGATACATATTTGGCAAGATTCATACGCTTCATTAATCTCTGCAGATGATTTCTGAGATGTTCAAAATTGCTTGTCTAAATATTTGAAACCCAACCGCCCTTGTAACATTTTACGCTGGCATGTATGTATTATCGAAGTATTTCGCAAAAGGTTTGACTAATGAAAAAGCTTTTAGATATAAATTCTCGTGTTACATTCTCGATATCGTTATGGAATAAAATATCATCGGAGAAATATTTCTATTTGAGTATGCTAATAGTTAAATTTTTACTGTTAGTAAAATTAAACTTGTTTCAAGTACTTATAATCAATCACATATTTACCTACACCAAGAAGAATCGTAAGAAACAGCCGATCTTACCTTTTTCGTCACCTGGGGGTATTCGGCGATTGAATTACGTCAACGGATAGCCGGGCCTTACATGGAACAATTGCGACAAGCGCTCCAGGCGCCCTCTATACGAGGGAGCAATATTATTTCACACATTAGTCCACGAGCGATGATGACGAGGAATATAATCTTTCCCTTCTATTGGGATTTTTCGTGTTCTGACATGATGGGAGTTGATCTACGAGTCCGTTTATTATATCTTCCAATGACTATACTTAACTGGCATTATGTTTGAAGTGTGTAATTTTACAATTGAAGTAACTATCATTTACACTTTTTTAGATTTTGTAATGGTAGTTATTATTTAGACACGTTTTGATTAAAGTAAATCTTCCAAAAACACTAATGTTTTAAAATATAAATGTTGTTACATCACATTTATGTTTTCAGATATTTAGACGGACAGGTGTGAAACTTTATCATGATGTAATCACGATTACGTTCAATACAACCATAAGTATGACAATAATCCACGCGCAAATCGAATATCTATTATCTGAAAATATTTCTATACGAACAAATAACTCAGTAAGTAAAAAAATCGTAATTGGACAAAAGAAAAGTTACGAGTCTGTCTGTGATTTTATTTATCCATTCGTGCTTAAAGATATGACATCTATGGACCATTCAACAGAACGCGCGGAAAATAACATAAACCCAATCTCATTTTCGAACTCGCATTCCACACAATACTATTGAATTCCGTACCTCAGTTCTGTACGAAGAAAATAATTCCCCATTTACTGAGTTATGTCCGTACACAACGTAATAGAGTGCCTCGTTTCTCCGTAGTACTCAGTAAACTCGATTTGGTATCGTTTTCAAGCAGTATAGTACCAAAATTAGTGTTGGAACACAAGTTCCAATTGTTTCCAATTGTTGTAAGTTAGTTTACCTATCGTAAAACGCCTTTATTCCACTGTTACTCCGACAATAAAATTTATCTCGCACCAAAAACAAACACTTAAAAGAGGTAATGCGAAAAATAAATTCAGAATTGAGATTTGTTTAAGAAATACGTGACTCCATCGATGTTCCGTTACACTTCACAAAAGATGATTTCCAAGATGGCGGTGACATGTCACGTCAAAATCTCGTTCCCGCGCTTCCCGCCTCGCGTTTTTTTTACCGCACACGCAATTTCCTGGCCTTTTTATTTTTCGCCAGGCAGCCGGGTCCCTCGCCATTATAAATGGTATTTGCTCCTGTAATGATCACTTAATCGAGGTGAAAGAAGGTAATTTGTTTGCTGCGTTGTTTTTTTTTTAATATATCACGAGGCCAAGGTATTTTCTATTCGTACCTAATGCTAGGCTCTATGAAATATGATCGTGATAAGAGGAATTTCGTTCGCTATAATTATAATGGCGTAGGTTGTAAATACGGTACGAACTCGTTTACGTTTTAATGGTGACCACTATATTACCTCGGAGGCGTTACCGGTACGAATAGGTAAAAATAAGGTTCTATTTTCGTTGATTTTCATGATTTCCGATTCGTAACGACGTCACATTATTTTTATTGCTTTTGCTATAATTGTATACCTACTGGCCGAAATTAGGTACACCTGGACTGGAAAAAACCGCTCTAGTAATTAATGTTTGGCATTTGAAAATCGAATTAAGCCCTTAGGGCTCTTGGTCCATTATGATGCCCGTGTTATAATAGACCATTGTGCTACCTTAAGTTTCCCGTACTAAAAGCTTTTTTGAAGGTATAATGGCGACGATATCCCCCTCAACGGGAAATCCCATGAAAACAGTAATGATCGAATACTTGGCACCATTCCTCAACGGCTTTTATGCTTTTAAACTTTAAGAGTAGATGCGTTTTAACCTATTTTATAGTCTTTTATTACTGTTAGTATATATCAACGTCTAACATCACCCGCCATTATTATCCCACTTCTGGGCTTGGGTCTACATTCACAATGTGGGGGATAGAGGTCGTACTTTTTCACGCTGAGTAAGATTAGTTTCACATAGGCACCTTTCACACTCACACTTATGAACAGATTAAAGATTATTGATCCATCTGGTCTAGTTTGCATATTAAGTACTTCTTTCTTTCTTCTCTCTCCTTCTTAACCAAAAAAATATCGGTGATGCCCACTTAAATTAGCTGTTGTGCTTAATTTTTCGGTTATTTACATAAAAATACTTGCATTACTTAGTGAAGAAAAGCTACAAAATATTTTTTCAGTTTGTAATGTAATGGTAAAAGTTGACGATATACTAAACAAAATATACCTAACCACATTTTTCTGGGTATACATGAAACAACCATGAAAATAACCATAAAGTACAGCCCGTATCGTATGTCGTGCGGTTGTAACAAGAGTTGCCGTCACTGATCCGCACCGGAATTATGCGGTCGACTGTACCTTAGCTGGTAAAGTGAGATGAGGCTATGCGTGAGTTTTCGATTTTAATTTTTATATGATGAAATCATTTCACGTCAGTTTTTCAAACGTCCTTAGATCCACTTTATCGTAAGGCAGAGTTACGTTTGTTGGCAGATGATTTCACCTATGTATGCGGTTAGGATTTGACTTTTTAGGGTAGAAAATCTTAACAGCCACTTGCCGCTTCCTCGCACGGGATCACTCATGCTCATGTTACGATTAGACGATAGGAGCCACTTTAATATTTAGTGGTATAGCCTAGCTAAAGAATTGTATTTAATAATTAGGGATCAATTTATTAAGTCATTAATGTTACCTCCGTAAAGCCTGCCTGACCACTGTTGCTTGAGTCAGTCGAATCGTATCCGATCTGGGGCAAGCCCCAGGCAATACTTCTTTCTTTCATCTTTGTTAATTCTTAGCCGACAACGTATCGGTGAGGCCTTTGGTAACACATGCGCTCTTTTGCTGGCTATTTACATAAAAAAAAAAACATAATAATAAGTATAAAGTTAACTTCAAAATTAAATCCCAAATATGTAGTTAGCTTTAGCCGTGGCGTTAAGATCGTCAGAAGCTTAATTCTCCAAGAATTAACTCTTTAAGCTATATAAGCGAGTGCTCACTGGAATAGCGACAATTTTTTTTCTCGCGGTATGTGAAAATGAGCCAACACTCGTAACTTGAGCGCGAACCCTCGTGTACTTGCGGTCATTGAGACCCCTTAAGGAACTACGAATGCCTACGGTATAAGCGACGGGTTAAGAGTGCTACCAACGCATTCGCATTAGCACAAAGTGTTGGACTGTCTTGTAATTCTGCTTGCCTGGTAATTTTCATTGGGATCTTTGGTGTTGCCAGAGGTTTTTATTTTTGGCATTCATTTATTTTAATGTTTTTAATGTCGTAGAGAAAACTAATAAATAATAATCTAATTCTTCCGACACTAACCTAAACCAACTCCTCTTAACCTTGGTGTCTTTCTGAATAACAGGTGAGGTTTATGAAGACAATTTTTTTTTAATTCTCTGGGTCTATGTACCATCCAGTTCATTTCCGATAGGGCTTTTTTTGATTATTTCTAAAAACCTTTTTTTCGTCCGCAGTTTCGCTGAGCTAAAATAGAAATTAGGTAGTATTTTTTGACTTTCGACGCATTTTCGCCATTAGTATTACTCATGTCGACCACACAACGACCATCACTTACCATCAAGTACCTTGTCATCTCAGCATAAGTTACTTTAAACACAAAAACAGTTTTATTACAACCTCAACATTTTAAATCAACTGGGAACTACATTGAAATGAATTTATAAGCTTTTTGATGGCACAAACCGTCATATTTATAGCCTAGGGGTTCACAGAAAATCCTTTAACACTTGAAAATAATTTTGCCACCATATAAGGAGGGTGACAGTGAGAGGCGGTGAGCAAAAGTAGTTTCTAAGGGCAGAAGAAGCTTAAGGCCTTTGGCAATGATTTAATATCCATTTTTGTACGAGGTAGATAAAAATTTATAATTTTTCGTGGCGTTTTTTATTGGGATGGGTGGAATCAAAATGATCAAGATAAGATTGATTATTTCTTTTTTTATATGTGAACCGATTGAAGTAAAAAGTAAGATACTTATTTTACCGAACGTGCTAAATACAATACTTCAGTAAAAACCGGATCCAAATCTGTTTAGCAGTGTGTGAGATGAGCTGAAGCAAAAACAAAACGCAACAATTGATCGGAAAATAAAACTTACTTTGACTTATCAAAATATAAGGAATTAATGATTAATTAGATTAACAACCTGTTTACTTTAACTGAATTCTCTCAAATTATTTATTGCAAGTGTATTTTAACGGGGCGTTTATTTCCAAGATGGCAGCGAAACAATCCCAAGAAGTAGTGTAAAGAAAAGTTACATTGCAAATTGTATCGGTGTCCCTCGCCCTCGATTGAGGAAAAAATCTTATTTGGACGCCCCTTGCAATTGCCACCTCCCCTCAGGTTCCCTCTTAGAGTAAATCATGAATTTGCTACACGCAGTTGGTGTAGTGTGGACTACCCGCATTTCATTGCTTAGTTTTTTTACGAATTTAATGAACACTAGTTTCTAGTTTCAGTACGCACTAATTACTTGACATAATTCGATAAGATGTTGTTGATTCTCTGTAATTTATAGACTATGCGACGTCGCATAAAATTAAATACACTTTCGAGGACATACATATGATGTAGAGTCAAAAATTAAAAAATAAATAATTTTGCAAATACAAATGAAAGGGTGGGCACATTTCAATTATACCTGTACCTTATTACATTTCAAAACGAATTTATGTGGCCGGATTTGCATTTCATAGGGTATACATATTTCTATCATTCGGAAAGTTATTTGCTTGTTGATTTTATTAGCTTCCAACGACAGCATATGATGTCATGATTTCATAGTACTTTCACTTCGTGGAATTCAAAAGGTTAAAGACAATTTCAGTGTTCTTTTTCTGCAATAAACTGTAAAATAAATATAAGATTAAAACAAATAAAATCCGAATAAGTTATATCCAAGAAAATACATCACAAATCCAGAATAGCCGCTATTTATAAGAAAAAAGGTCATAAAAGTCCACAGCCTCACAAACCATCTTGAAGTGCGAGAAGAAAAATGAAACCGCTTATACAGGAAGCTACTTTATACGTACGTGACCGGAGGGTGCATATATCGTCGAAAACTGTTAAAAAAGCCCTTAAGGGTTCGTTTCCGTATCCACCCCTCATTGTTAGCTCACAGCGATACAGTAGGCGATTTACTCGTAACGAAACTACACGCGATTTTCTACTCTAAATCAATGTATTGAGACATACTATTTTAGGTTGAGCGCGGATTAGGGCACACGTCTCAATTAGGTGAACGTGTCCACTCGATCGAAATAATCGTATTCGACAATCAGAAGCACGGCAGATAGAATATGTTTACGATATCAACTCTGATAATATCTCCGTTATTTAGCTAAGTTTAGCCTTCGATCCCCATAACTGGACAATTTTCCTGTTACGGGTTAAGTTGATTTTGTTATGTAGATCACAATATGTTATTATCAGCTACATAACACAAAAAAGTTCGGTACATTTTCATTTTTCAATCATAAACCGATACCTATTTCTTATTTGGTAGCTAAATAAAATGAGCATTGCTTTTGTGAACAAAATAATTGATACTTAAATCCCTCGGGAATAGAAAATTTCAAGTAAAGAAGTTGATGCCTTTGATGTTAGGTATTGATTGATACCTTTGTCATCGAGCCCGTCTTCTCGTTTGTGAACTGTTTACATAAAAAGAGATTCATCACAATTGTACGTATCTAAGTAATAAAGTTTATTTATATACACAGGAAGAATCTCCGTAAACCTCAAGAGGGTAATACGTAAGATGGCTGAATTCGGCGTGAGTTTCAGCAGATCGGTACGTTTTCCAACCCGTAAAAACCGTATGCCAAATCGTAATTCGTAATCCGTTCGTAACCGGTGCGACTACCTGAGGACTTGCAGAGGTCATTGGTGTCGTCAATTATTGTTACTGCGGTTATTGTGGAATCTTGTTTGTGATAATTTATGTGGAAGTCAAAATTTTCACAGCCACGCACTAGGATTCCGTGGGTCGTGGGTGCTATAGACATTACTTTGTGAAATTAAAACTCGACATTAAATCTTCCACCTTGCTTGGAATCGAACCGAGGCGTTCAAACGGCACGGCAGTTCGGCATGTTAACCATTAATTCGTCATATGGATTTTCAATGTCACTTAAACCATCACTTATCCCATAATATTCGCAGGTAAACACTTACAATATAATTTTTAAAATTGTATCAGTGATTTTTGAGTTTATTTATTCTAAACAAAGAACAAGTAAAAAATCAACTTTCTACCTTTTATTATTAGCTATTAGCGCAGATTATGTAGTTTTAGCGCAGATTACGTTTTTAAAACATGATAGGTATTCGCAGCATATGTTTTACATTTATTTTCATTCCCACACTAATTGCTAATCGATGACGATAACAAATTAATTACTAATGGCTTTTCCGATAGATCGTCTGGAATGAATTATGAACGAATTACGCGGTTAAATTTTGCTGTAGGTAATATCTATTTCAAATGTCGCCGAGGCTCAGTTGGTAGGAGCCTGCGTAACAAGGGGTTTAGATTCGATTCCTGGCACAGGCATTTATGTACCTATCAAATAAATTTTTGTTCTGGAGTGGGGGTTTGCGAATGCAATATCTTATTTGAATTGTCTATCATCATTATTAAAACCCTTAACTATCCCACTGCTGGGCGCGGGTCCTTCTCAGATGAGAAGGTTTAGCCAATAGTCCACAGAGCTGACCAAGTGCGGATTGGCGGAGTTCACACACCTTTGAGTTCTCACGATGTTTTCCTCCGCCGTTAGAGTGACATTTAAATGTTTAAACGCACATAACGCTGAAAGTCAGAAGTGTCATACTCTGGTCTGCTACTAAGACACAAATAACATGAACAAAAAGCTCATATTATACTCCTTTAAAGGTTAAAATTCGGTTTATTTCTATCCAACGTACGCTAAACCTTGACATATATTTTGAAAACTTAGTTGGAATATTTTGCGGGGGATTTTCTAGCAATATCTAGAATTTCCTAGCCCTGGACGGCTGGTCCGATCCGGATCGATACCCCGTCAGTTCGGATCAACGCGTCTACTCGTGTCGGATTTAGCGAGAAATCTTTTAAAATTCAACTGCGGTTTGAATTCCTGATGCCTAGCCTAGACATATTGGCCGAGCTATCTTTACATCGTGACGTCATGGCTTAGTGGCTTGAACGTATCGGCATATTTCAATCGTGCATAGGGCAACACGGGTCAGTAATTTTGGTCTCTTCTCATAACTATTGCTTCACTATAATCTACCCATGCCATATAGTACACCGCGCTGCTCCAGCGTGGATTTTAAGAGGGCTAATTGCCACGTACCAGAAATTTATTTGTGTCGCTCAAATTCCTTAACATGGCTTAACGACTGGTATCTAATGATAACTATCGCGACTGACGGTTTACGTGCCTTGAGAAGCACGGAAAGGCTCAAGAAATTGCCACTAGCAGTCACCCATCAACTAGTCCAACTAGCGACCGCGTCCGCAGTTGCTTAACTTTATCGATCACATAGAAACGATGCAAGCCGCCGAGCACCGGGCCATGAGCGTTTTATTTCTGGGACCAATTGACCAAGTCAAAAAAGTTCTTGGGCAAAACGTCCCACGGGACGTTTTCCAAATGGG
>DWJQ01001055.1:0-11868 GCA_018248915.1 Hesperia meskei straton
ATTCATTTTTGAACGGCGTGAAGTTGGCGTCATTTGTTATGTAAAAATGAACTACTTACGCCACTGAAAACTGTGACTTAAGTGCGGGTTTAAGTCACGCTGTGCTATAAATAAATATACTTACGAATTATTATTATTGCTATCTAGCAGCGTAATTCGATTCAACTTTTCTTTCTCTTTGTTAGAAAGTGCGATTCTTAGAACTCCAAGCTCTTTACAAATAGTTAATGTTCAGGTGCAAACGAATTAGTTTCCAAAGAAGTTTGCAGGCGAGCGAAGCGTGTTTTCTTTCAGTTTATTCGCAGAAATAAACATTATTACCGTGCATGCTACTAAAGTAAACACAAATAAAGAATCGCTCCTTTTTATTGTTGTCAATCTGAATAAACATTATAAGATTGAATCAATAACAAAAGTAATAAAATCGAAATACTTCATTCATCGTCACTCATTTAAAACACGAATTCATTTGTGAAACCAGAAACAATGACGAGTTGTTTACTACACCAATTACAACAATTAAATTTGAACAACAATTAAAGTAGGTACAGTCAACAATAACGTTCAGTTGAGAACACAAAGGAACGTGAATTTAAATTGAAAAACGGTTCGAGGAAATAAACAAGAACCTATTCTAAAGAGCTCCGTGAAATGATGTAAAAACGACGAAAGAAAACTTACTTTCAGTCTCCCACTTTGAGTCCGTTGTGAAAGCTTAAGTCTTTGTCGAAGTATTACAGCTTCGACGTAAACCTACCCTGCGCCCAAGTACCCAAAGAGAATATTGAATACCGCTCGCAGTTCACTGAAACTCTGAAAATAAAGTTTTTCTTCTTTTGTAACGCTGTGGGAGCTCTATAATAAATTCTATGAACGAGTCTATTGAAGTATGTTTCTGTGGAACTAGATTACGTATACAATTACCTGCATGAATGTTAGACTAGGGGATTTTAGATGCGTCAGAAGCGGTTCCCGGCTTGGTAGTAGGATTACCATCCTTCCTCAGCTTCCTCACGAGTCTGCGACCAAATGAATGACTTATCGTTTTTCGATTCGAAGCTAAGAGCCAGTACTTTCTTTTTTACCTCTTACTTGTTTCTTGGCCGGCATCGTATCGCAGATGGCTTTAGGTACTTGTCGATAGGCAACGAGTACCACTTACTGCCAAAAGGCTCGTGTGATCTTATATCGGGCTCTTAGCAGAAAAAATAATCATAAAAGTAAAATTATCCCTCCATACCTAATTACTCATAAGCTTAAGATAAAAATACATAAAATTTTCACAGTGTCCATCACATATATACCTACTCATACGTACCGTGTATGACGCTTCTCATTTGGACACTCAAATTCTCCCACCGACCATTTATTAAACACAGTATTTCTAAATACTAGCAGCATCGAATTATTGTGAAATAAATCCATACGACTGCGCGCACTTTTTACCTTGATAAGAGAATATTTCTGCAAATCTTTCCGACTGTGTCATTGCTCGCCTCTTATATTGGCTCTAAAATGATAGAAATAAAAGTATAAGGCATTCCATTTCTCCAAAGAAAATATTATTGCACAAGTTCTTCGAGAAGCTTTCTTTGAAAACGTGCTTTGCACTTTGAAACATGCTAATTGTTTTTCAAAGCAACGTTTGTAATATTTTAAGAAGAATTTCTGTTCGATATTTCTGTGATGTCATGCATTAATTCATCGTGCTAATAATATTCTATCGTAAATTCGTAAATCAACAATAAAGTTGCTGGACAATCTTGCCGGAAAAGATAATATGAAATATTAACCAACCTGCTATCTAGAAGGTTCTGAAGATCATATGAATATACCTTGTTTTTCTGCCATTGCAATCTCTTAGATCTCTATACAAACAAACTAACCGTTCTTACACCATCATTGTTAACTGGACGAACCATCCTATCCATAATTCAGTCTCATTCTGTATCGGTCACAGTTGTCATAGGCGGCAGCGAAACGCGGTGCTGTATGCTTGTTTGCTGTATTTTAATTCCATAAAAAAGAAATTCTAGTAGGTATACTTAGTTAACAGTTAGTAAATTAATTGACTGCTTAATTAATGATTAGTTTAACGATACGTCTAGATACGTCGTAACGTCTTGATGGAACATCAAATCCGCGCAAACGTGTCAAAAAATTGTGGCCAACTGTTGGCCACAATTTTTATATCATTGTATGATTGATCACGCACACATAGACAATAGACGAACGTGTAACGTGTAAAACAGCGCTTGCACACATGCTTGTTATTGTTGGTTTGTTTTTTTTTTCATTGTAGGGCGACGCTCAATCTAGCTAGACACTAAATCATAGAAGCATACATATTAGATATCTGAGTACCAGGGCGGAAAGGCTTTCTTGCCTGGCGGCGGTTCCTGGCTTCGCTTTGAATTATTATGACTCTACACGTCCTCTCTTCTCGGTCTGGGTGTGTGTTGTTCTCTTTGTATGTTGTGTATGGAATCTTATGTTCTCTAAGGTAATGTTCTCTTTAGGTAGGTATATACAGAGGTCTTTTTATCTATACTTTAAATGCTTTTTTGTCTATCTATTTGTTCAGGCATCATGCGGAAACTACTGCACCGATAAAGATGATATTTGGAATTTTGCAGCTTACTTACTTATGTCGATACCTAATTTTGATTGAAAAACGTATTTGTTTCTGCAGGGTACAAGATACCTAGGTACTATTCAGTAAGGGGAAGTTCTGATATGGTCGAGTAGAGCAGTATGTAAGTAGGAATATCGATAGGTGAATGAATTTGTTTTCAACTTCTAAAACAACTTAAATTTTCTATCCAGCCATTACGAGGATACACCAGCCACAGAGATAAACATAACATGTATATAGCGCCTGAAATAAATAACTATCAATCGTTACAAAAACATTTTCAATTGAGTCTGCAATTGATTCTGTAATACTAAAATGGACACATAACAAAGTGATGGAAAACCTTTATCTGTATAATGAATATTTACCTCGGAAACAACGCCGGGATTTTTTGTGCAGAAAGGATCATGTAAGGATCGTACCTGGTATCTACTTGCTGTTGCGCTTACTGTCAATTATTCAAAATTAATGAGTAATTTTGCATTTTGATTTTTTTCAGTTCATTTGCTGGAAAGTTAAGGAAGTAGTGAACTAGTTTTTTATGTTTCGACACAATCTTCACTAAAGTGGGTTGAAACTAAGAGTTAATCAGTTTTTGCGATAACGTTACTGCCCGACTTTAACCATGCAATCACGAGTGATTGTCAAGTCCGAAGATTATTATCTTTGTAAATTATATTAATTAAACCATCTCGCTGAATCTATGTCATAGACAATATGGTTTGTTACAAAGTACATACTTACCTAGCCGCATAAGAATTTTTGTTTAATGGTTTTTCAATCACGGATTTTTGCACTGTAGCTTCTTGCTGTGATGTTTGTATTGACTTAAAAATGTATGGTTTTCTGGAAGTAGATGTTATAAAAAAAGAAAAAAATGCAAAAGAATGTTCAATAAATAAAGTTAAAGATCTGTATATCTGACAAACTGTAAAGTAATTTATGTGCTCACACCAGATATTTATGTTTATCTCTGGTTATATCGAAATGTTTACATCTAACAGTAACGCTAATAGCTATCTTTTTAAATTTTTAAGCTGAGGTTAAGGATTTTTTAAGTATCTGAACAGCACATGTAGTCGACAAATTCGTAAAGGAGTCAATAGATGATGATTGGTCGCTGTCCAGCATATTCACCAGGTATTCTAACAGATCATAAGACATCGCCTTACCGGAAGACGGCTTTATTGATAAAAAAATTAAATTAAGTTAAAATAATTTTTTAAATTTGTTTCCTAAAAACAAATTTTAAAGTTTATATTTTAAAATGCACACCTGAAAAGCGATAGTAACTTTGATTTTTGGCATTTCCGGGACGGTAAACTGAAATACAAATAACAACTACGTTACTTTGTACAGAAAAAATCAACCGACTATGAAATCGTTAGAAGAGATATTAACTCAAAGGCGCCTGTAAAAGATGAATGACTACGTGTCTATATTCCATTTCACACAAATTCAACTTTGTGTTTTTTGATAAAAAGCTGCAATATGCTTGAATGAAATGTTACGTATTATTTGAAGTAGAAACCGAAAGGGAGGAGGATAAGCGTATTGAAAAAGTAGGAACATGACTTTGAATTTATGAACACTTCAATTTTAACCATTCACAGGTTTTGTCCAAGTTCTTGTCATCGAATGAAAATACGTCCGAAAATTCTAAATACTATGATTGTACGAGTACATACTTTTATAGGTGCTTTCATTTTACGCTGTGCTTTTATGTTTTAGCAAGTAGGGTGGTTTGGGACCGACACGCACAAATGGGACGATTTATCTCAGTCAATAGCGTTGTCCGGCTTACAATACTGAAAATACTATTGCATTGTTTTACAAAAATTCAAGTATTTTTTATTTCAAATTTTTCAATGTCAATTCTGGAATATTATTAATATGAGCCAAGTCTAAAATTTCACCGTCACGATTTTTCGTTGTAAGTAGGTACCTAAATTCCTACTTTACCTATAAAACCTAGGTACCTAAGTACTTACTTTGTTAACAATATATTATGTATCGAAAGGTTAACCTTGGTATTACCTAGGTATTGCAATTAGCTGTCTTCTGTTTTTTCCAGTACCTAAAACCATTCATATATATCTTGAAAAAAAAACACTGTACAGTGGTTAATGTAATTTAGGGCTTTCTCTGCACTAAAAAGCTCAATAGGTTTTTTAAATAATAGCGATAGGAATTCTGTCACTCTTTTATTTAGCGTATTCTATAAATTCCAAATAAGTTAAAGACAACAAGGTAAATTAATAAATTAAATACAGGAGTTCAGAATGGGCACAATAACAGTTATTGTTACTGATTAGTTTGTTACTTTTCGATTTTATTGGGTAAGTAGCCAGCAAGGTTTGCAAGAAGACTTTCATTTGTGTTGTTTGAAAGTTATTGAGAATTGGTACCAGGCTATCCGTTAGTTTCATTGTTTTTCCCACTTTAAACCCTTTAAACCTTTAAACCCGTAAGATCGTACCTACACACACACATAACACAGCATAACGAATTGTAGTGTTCTCGCGTAAATGATCTCTGGCTCGAAAAAGCAGAAAAAATATGGTTAAATTGTTAATTAAACTTTTGTTACAACATTCAGCACAGTTTGCTGGTAAAAAGGGTTTCTACGGCCTTTAGCCCTGAGCTTCATACACGCTGGGTCAAGTACCTACGGGCAATGTTGTAACTTGCCGCTTACTGAGGATATTTATGTATATCCAAGTATTTTTTCATCTTCATTCTGTGCGTAATTTAAAGAATTATATTAACATAAATTTGAATGTGTTGAAACAAATTGCGTTTTAATATAAGTATTTCACGACGTCACGTAGTGTGAAGTTCTCCGCATAGGCATATTCGATTACAATGACCTCTAATTAAATGAGGTCTCAATATTTCATTCATATGATTCATACATCCGTTTTTAAGTAAAAATTTAATTGTTTCATATTCAATTAAATTGTAATGGACCAACGACGGTGGTCTACTTTGAACTTTAAAATTTGGGGGAAGATAGAAAATAGTAAGGCCTCGTTATAATGTATTATTTATGTAAGCTATACCACTATTTTAGCAAAAATAATCGTTATAGACCTTAGTAAGGATTTCATTGATTCTTGGTTTTTCTTATTCTTTCATTCGCTTTTTTGCCGCGTAAGCAAACTTTTAGATGTGAATCGTCTCTAGTGTCTCTACATAGAAAAAAAAACAATTAATTTCAATTTATTTATTTAGTGGATAAAACTTATTAAGTACTTAACCATACGAATTAAAATTAAATATAAATCTCAAAATAAAATTAACATTGTTTGGCATCCTTAAAATATTTCCCATGAGATAAATTTTATTAAAACCAACACTACGTTAGTCCAGCGACCTACGAACACAGTCGGCATCACGCCGCGGTACCAGTGTTAACTAAGTTTAAGAGATCAAAACTTAAATCAGGTAACGACAACTTTGTAGGTAAACTAATACCGCCTAATTATAATTTTGAACAAAGTAAATAACAATCTTTTATATTCTAATTTCGTTTAAATTTAAAATAAAGAATTAGTTAAACGACAATCCACCTACTATCACCGATCACCAATATCACAATACTTAGGTATAGTTTTGCATATCCCGTACAAACTAGTTAAATTACCATTCAATTATAAAATTATCTAAAATTGTAACACAATGTACTTTTCAAACTATTTCATGTATAGAGGATTCAACTGTCTTGCAGGGCTTCTCAAAGTTTTAGGTTCTCGAATCCCCAATTATTTAATTAAACTGTGAAATGATTTTGACCAATCTCAGCCCCTCTTGTTCGTCTATGTTCACTAATTTATTATCTTTTGATTTATGCAAGAAGTTTTACGAAAAATAACTTTTTTAAAAGATTTTTTTTTCTAAAATAATATTTTTTTGGTTCCAGCGGCAGGAACACGTATTAGTTTTAAATGAAGACAAGTAAAAAATCTATAAACAAGTAGGTTACTTGTAAATTTTATCGCTATCCTTTATGACGTAATTTGTGAACCACTTTGGGTTCTTGAAACACACTTTGAGTATCCCTGCTTCAAAGGTTAGTTAAAGAAATACATGGAGCTTTTTGTAAAATAATACATTAATGTATATCTAATATTTCTACCCCCGCAGTAGGATTTTCTGTGTCGCGGGTGGCGAAGAAAACGCATTATGACATCACTAACACTAACGATCCAAAAACAAATATTTATGTGTCGCATAAATATTTGTTCAGGGCCGGGAATCAAACCCGACACCACTCGCTTCACAGGCAGAATCTCTACTGTTTGTGCTACGGAGTTACACAGTACAGAAATATGCTAAACACAGGAACATGACTATAACAGCCTTGCGCAAGTGAACAATTATGTTAAAATATAATTTATGAGCAGTTTATTATGTGAACAGCATTGGACTACCTAAGTTATTATTCTGTACGAGCCAAACCACTCCTAGATAAGTACTCCTCTCAATAGCACGATATGTTCTCTTAAATACACCACTCTTTGCTATCACAGCCCTTAATTTAGCATTTACCATTAAATAACAGAATTTAAACTATAAATAAGGAATAACTGTAAAAAATAAGTACTTAATTGTTTACAATTAAGTAGATACATACGAAATACCTACTTAAAATTAAAGAACAGACAACGGTACAAAATTTTGAGCTTTGCTCGTTGTATATAAAACGTCTTTAGTTTCGAATTATTAACATTTGTCGTAAGCTAGAAGTTCTATTGGTCATACTATGCACGTGTACAGGCATCGAAGTTGGGATTCGATTTACAATCATCCTGAGGCTCGCTCGGGTGGGTTTACGGACGTGACCTTGGTTTGCTACCAACAGCGTAACAACCATCAAGACATCTGACACATGAAGTGGTAGAACTGGTCAAAGTTCACCGGCTCCAAGTCGTACTCTTTCTCTGATCGGTGTAGAAGTTCAGGGTTTCTCTTAAGGAAATTCCTGACCCAGTCCTCTCCCGCCATTCGGCTGTTCACGTCGAATGGATGGTTTAGCTGATTGTCTTCGGCGTATTGGAAAGCTAGCTCCCTGATGTCGCGCCTGGAGACTCCCATGAAGTATTTCTCCATGCTCTTTATGTAGCCGACTAGGTCCTTTTCTTGACTATCAGTGAAGACCCGCCTGTAGTGGCCCATGAGAGGCTTGGGGTCGTCTGGCTGTTGGTAGCGGATCTTGCTGGCGCGCCTCTGTAGCGTGGACCGCGGGATGTGGAAGGTCCGGGCAGCCAGCTTGTAGCCCATCTTGCCGGAGACCACCGCGGCCACGGCCTTCGCCATGTCCTCTTCACTCCAGGACTGGCGACCACTCATTCTCTCGTATTTTCTGACCATATTATTCTGGAAGGATAAAAAGAGTTGTTTAAATTGCGTTAAGAAAACGTAAATCTTTTAATTACTAGATTGGGAAACAGCCTTGTTTGATGTGTGGTCAAATGGTCACCACGTAGGTGTAATTTAGACACGTTAAGTGAAAACATGGCTTCCCTGGCGTCGAACCAATTAACTATTAATTTATCTATAACAGACAACACGAATTATCAAAAAAATCCCGAAATGCAATTTTCATGGAAGCCATTATGATGATGTAGGTTAGGTACCACCTACCTAGAGATTATCGCACCGTTATCATTAAAATTTCAAAGGCGCTAATATAATTAGATATTGATAACACTGTGAGGTTGTCTAATCGCGTAGTAAACAGGAAGTGTTATATGAAGATACGTAGATAACGTATGGCCGAACTTTGCAACAGTTTAAATTAACGAGTTATTCAAAGCTAATACCACGACCTTGTCGATGTTTAACGGCATATGTATTTAAGAGTTACGAGATCAACTAGTTTGGCGGGAAAATTTAAGCGTGTCACGAACATTGTATTAGGATTTATTTACGACTTGTGGTCGCCCTCGCTTCATTTCAGGAAACTTGTTGTTTATCTTTACAAATATTTACTATTTCCACATCTTTAATAAATTTTTCATTGATGCTTTGTTGCTATCGTTTGTAGAGTTATGTTGCCTATAGTTTATAGACTTTCTTGATTATTGGACTATCCATAAAAGAACTTAGTTTCTGAGATAAGCCCGCTCAAACAAACAAACAAGCTTTTCAGTTTCATAATATTAGTGTAGATAATATGGCGCTTTGCATCTAATTTATTCATGAGGTGTTTGGTAATGTGTACATTTGAATTTAATGCTATACAGACATTTGTGATGGCCGGCGAAGGGTAACCGCGGCCTACCGGTTTGTGCCCGCGACCAATGCCAGCATGAGGTAAAATGTTTCTAGAGAAGTTTTAGAGGTTACCAGTACCTACATTATGCATATATTAGTGTCCAGGTAAGAACAACTAGCTATGTGTTCAGGATGCTATGCAAAGCAATATGTTTATAGATATTATTAACCGATTTACAATAAAAAATAAACTCTATCTTTAGGCAGAGTTTACTTTTTACCTGATAGTAAGACCAGGTTGAATAAGACGAAGGATAATTTTGTTGGCTTGTGGTTAATCGAAGAATTTGAGTATTTTTTTGTAATAACTAAATGTCGTAGTCAATTAGCAATTACAATTACCACGCAACAATTTGCTAGATCGTAAGTAATCGCTAACGACTCAATTTTGGCATAACCAATATGTACTCATTTATAGCGAAATTACGTAGTAGTTGAGTTCGTATCTGTTGACGTGTTTCAATGAGGTTGTAGCCGCGCGTACTATTATAAACAGTGCACCGTTGACGTAAGGGCGATAGTCGCGTAAACAATGGTGACTAACCGTGTTGGCGAGCGCGCACCGCATCGCTCAGCTGATAGTCGCTACACGCGACGCGAGAATGGCGTGTTTTTCCAGTATGATATCTCTGGAAACGCTGTAAGTGCCTCGATTCGCAAACGTTCACATTCAAAACATCACTTATCGGACAGCGTGTACACGAACCGATGCGTCCACGAGTTATCCGCGTTCAGTTATTTCAATTAACGTCGATAATGACCAATGTCGTTTGCACGTCATTTGTATGTCACTTTGTCGCTCCGTTAAACGGGAAATACCACTCGATAGTTGTTGACCGTCCTTGAGTGACCGCGTCTTATTTTTTGTCTGCAATAAGAAACACGTCGGCTGTCGGTCAGCTGTTTGTGTTCGATCTGTAACACGTCTATCAACATGTCCCGGCACCGAGGTACTATCGAGCGAAACCCGCGATACGCCCGTAGACCCCCGTTTAACGTCCATTGCTCACCTACACGGTGGTTACTCGATCGCGGGATTTCTCAAGCGGCGATGAATGACGTGCACCGGTGACGAGTCGAGGTCGAGTTAGATCGCGAGACGTCACAGCGCGGCGCGGCGCGGCGGTACGAGCACGGCGCGAGGCGAGGTTACTGTGACGCGTGACTTGCAAGGTCCCCGCTGCATTGCACGATGCGCCAAGGTTGCCACGCTTCTCCGTGCTAACGCGAGAAACCTAGGGTCCGCCGAGCGATTACTATTTAATGAAAATGTCCGAGGAAAAGTAGAGCGGGGCGAAGCGGTCGGGAGCCCGCCGCCGGAGCTGAAGTGAAATCTGCATCGGACGTTACGTCGCGACGGTTATTCGGATGGAAAGCGATGGAGGTGGCGGTGGACTTACGTGCGAGGTCGGGAGCGCAGGGCTAGTCAGGCGGCAGCAGGCTGGGCTGGGCTGGCTGGCGGCTGGCGGCTGGCGGCTGCGGGCAGCGGAGGGCTCGGAGCGGGGCGGCGTGCGGCCGGGGCGACGGCGCGCGCGGTACTGGCGCGGGGCCCGTCTTGCCCCGCCGCGGCCCTGGCGCGCTGACGTCACCTGGCCCAGGGCCCGGCTGCACGACTATTTTTGTCCACTACTAATTATCGCCTTCCTTTGTCCGATCATGAGCTATGTACTGAAAAGGAAATCTGGCGTTATGTTTACGTATAGTTACGTTGAGGGCAGTAATCAGCAATTTACCTAGATACATGATAATGCATTTTACGTGTGACTCATTCGAATTACATATCGTCATGACTCTACATGTCTGCATAGTACGCTACTTATTTAATTATACAAGTTCATTATACATACTTATACTCGTAATATACATATGTATCTTACCAATTGTACATAGGTAATAATATATAATGCCAACAATTCATTAAAACCTACTCGTCTCATTAATAATGCAAACCAATTTCACCAATGGTGACTCGGAACTTCATTTCAGCGAAACCAATTTTTGTAGAGCTCCAGGAAACCTTTCCATAAATCTATTTCCAATGCGCCATAAGGATAAACTATGGAACACGTATCATGACCAAGCGACCTTTGGTGCGAAATATGTCAAACTATTCAGACAAGACGCAATGGAAGAATTTATAAATTAGTCGACTGGAGTCCCTTATATCGTGTTCACATAAAATTTTCAGACATTCTCGTAGTTCTGTATTGTTACTTCAGCACATGAGTATAGTATGCATTTTCGAAGCATTTGAGTACCAGGAACGCATAGTAATATTTTATACACTGTAGTTGGTACCTGTGCTAAAATGCTTCAGAATTACTTCTCATTCCATATTTGGCCCGTGCTCACAGCGAGAAAATCTGTTCATGAAATACTGTGCAAAGACACATTTCACACCGTCCCTTTCATTACAGAACAGTTTTCAGAGTCCCAATAAGACTTATCGTAATTAAGCTAATTAGAGATTAGACCTAATTACGTAGTATGTAGCAATTAGTACGTAGGTACTACTATTAACAAAAACGTCAAATTTTTTAACATAATGTGTGTTTAATATCTATTTGGAATAACAATAGAAATACAGTAAGACTGTTGTATATAATGCTAGCTATCCGCCCGCGGCTTCGTCCGCATGATATTATTATTATTTATTTTCATACCCTATTTCAGGCCTTTAGGGGTTGATTGTTGAAAAACATTCTTATGTGGGAACCTGGGTCTTCAACTATTTTCATTCCAAATTTCATCCAAATCGGGCCAGTAATTTAGTCGTGAAAGCATCACAGGCAAACAATTAGACAGACTTTCGCATTTATAATACGAGTAATGTCATTGATATCAGTCAAACACATTTGATAAGGTTCCTCATGCATATCTACTTTCTTTGTTCTTCGAACAGCCAAAGAATAAATCTAATATTATATAGGACAATAGATAATACTAATATTATT
>DWJQ01001056.1:0-11862 GCA_018248915.1 Hesperia meskei straton
AGAGCCAAGAGTGACTTTACATTTAAATTATTACTCACTTATTACTTTAAAGCACTTTTTCTCTCAACTGTACACGCTGGAAAAAGAACGTAAAAATGACCATAGATCAAATTGATCGTTTTCGGGGTATAGTGGGACGGGTGAGAACGGGAATGGGAGCCAACGGGAATAACCCGTTCTATCTAAAACAATTGTGTCGAAAATGATTAAGAAATACTTCGGTATCTGGCACCAGCGACAACCCTAGCATAAGTTTCATTTATATAATCTGTTATTGTCCGTATGTACTAATGTATATTTCGCAAAACATTCATCGTGCTTCCTAATTTTTTTAATGTGCATCAATCAAGGCTCGCAATTTGTCTGAATTACTTAATAAGAATATATCGCAATTTCTTCTACACATCACAATTTATGTTTACTTTCCGACAGTGATGTAGTTTAAAATCTACTTTAATAAAAACTATTTTATTAAAAGATTTCTATAGAATATAAAATCGACAACAGATTTTTTACCACTTACTCGAAAATAAAAAATATGTGATCATAACTCAGATGAACAGATGTTTCGTGATCTTTATAGCGACGTACAATGATGTTTTAAATATCTAGATTGAGCGTCGCCCTACAATGAAAACAAGAAAAAAACAAGGCAACATTATCAAGCATGTGTGCGTGCAGGCGATGTTTTTCACGTTCATTTATTGTCTATGTGTACATAATCTATACGTAGTTATATAAAAGTTGTGGCCAACAGTTGGCCACAACTTTTTGACACGTTTTCGCGGGTTTGATGTTCCATCTAGATATTTAATACATCTTTGGCGACGTACTAAATGATGAGAACCTGTTCATCTGTTTGAAGATCATCAGCTCTTATACGATATAAGCAACTTCAAGTTTCTTCGATTCGATATTTAAGTATGTCAAGCACTTTGTTGATTGTACAACATAAAAATAAAATGCACACATAAAATCACATTTTAAGTACTTAGTAATCTTAGTAAGCAATAGCTCTCCTACCCACAGCACAGGTATAAAAATATACCTAATGTTTGGGATCATTGAAATGGTCACATTAAATAATAACATAATATGTAAATTTTTTTAGAGATTCTTCTAAGACAGGGATTTATTTTTATAAATAGCAGTATCTTTTAAATAATCTATCATAACGTAGAAGCATATTAGAAATGACTTGCCGTGTTCCGTAGCTTTGCATGTTTAGGTACTGCATTAGAGTACTAGTTCTAGGTGTACGAGCATAAGGCCTATAAGCCGCCTAACACTAATCCATATAACGAGCTGAAACCGGCCTTACGATGACACCACATGAGTTATTGCCGACCAATCAGCCGCATTCTCTCACTACACCCTGTCACATTCCGTTACCAGCTCTGTAATTCGAAAATTAAATGAGTGAATGAATGTCAATTCCACTTTTGATAATGGAAGAATTGCAAATTTTCAAATTAAGAATAGGCACATAAATATTTCTTAGTATTAAAGGAAATATATTAAAAAATAATACATTATTTGTTTTCCTTGAAATTCTATGAAAAAAATAAACAATAAACATTTTAAAATTCAAAATAGAAACCTATTACTAAATAGCCAAAACGTAGGATCCTTTTGGCCGGTTTCTCGTTCATTCCCTTGATCAGCAACGCGTTGTTTATGACTGTATACGGGACTTCAACAGACAACGGTGACCATTTGTCACCAGTCTCACCGTACATCAGTATGTTCCCTATTGACATAAAAATAAGAATAAAGGATCTCACGTCGATTTTAAAGTAACTAAATTTTATAAAGTGTTTTAAAATTCCACCGGGCGGGTCAATTCGCGCAGGTAGTATTTTTTCTAAGCTCCATCCAATTGTTAGTTTTTCAAACACCATTTCTCTTACTTGCCGCGCGGTTATTTTTTCTAGTTGTCTTGCGACCACCTTGCTCTCTTAACATAATAATACCTACTTCAAGCAACTCGACATTAAATACGCAAGACTTGTCCCTTACTAATCATATTTTAAATTATATATTCATCAAGACAATTATTAGATAGGTGATAAATTTGCCGTGTCACGAATTTTTAAAAATGCTATTAATTTTGGCTGAGAATTGTTCAAAGGCGCTTAAATAATAACTCGCCCTTTTGTGATATGGATAAATATTCTAATTTAATTAAGTTTTATGGCAGCTTTTTTAAGCTCTTGTTACTTAAAAAAGACTACAACTTAGTAACAATTTTTTCATAGACTTTGTTTTGGTTACTATCTTTTTGTAAGTAATAGGAAGGACAATAATACATATATACCTAATCAAGGTTTCAGAGAAAGGCAATTTAAAAAATAATTATCAAAGTTTGCATTTGCAAACACTAACCTCACTATTTTTATAATCTTTAGAATTACGACGGCCCGCTATTAGACGGCGCTGGTCTTCTCGTAATATAATAATAACTGTGAAAGCCTAGACTAGAGCATGCTCTACCACGCGGCTGTAAACTGGATTGTCCTACACGGCCGTACAATTAAATCGTAATTAGTAGTAAAGGAAACTGTGTATTAGTATAATCTATAGACTAGACATAATTTTTTAAATTAGCTGAACCAATTTGGTTACGGTTCTCACGGGCGTATAGGTACAATTACGGTAAAAAATTGTGTTTATTCTGTCACAAAAATAGCTCACAAATAAAAACAACAGTTTAAACTTTAAAGTATGTTTCTTATTTTTGGTGCTAGGTCTAAGAAATACATAGATTACCCAAAGCAAAGTCAGGCGGCCTCTCATTGCGCTGTTCAGTGTAATCCAGTACAAGTCGTTGTTGATAATAAAATTGAAACTTTATTACGACGAGTCCAGTGTTCAGGTTTAGAGCCGCGCATTAAACTAAATTAAGGCCGTAATACCGCGAGTATTTTAAGAAATATTTAGTATGCAAATGTTAATTAACTTCTTATTTTAATTCCACGTTTGTCAGTGCTTATTGTAGAATTACCTACTGAACTTAAGTTCATATATTATATCTGTGGCATAAATAAATAAATAGGAATAATCTTTTACAACAACAATTTTTGATAAATGAGATTATAATTTATGAACAAATTAGTCAATAAGCGCGCAATAAAACTGTTGATGCTTAAAGTTATATTTTTTTTCTAAAATATTTCTCAAATAAAATTTTCACGAACTGACGCTAAGATTCACCACTGTAATTAAATTGTTATATACGTTAAAAGTGGTGCAAAACGCGAACTAAAAAGCATCAAGGAGTGTTCTTAGGCTAAAAATACCGGAATTGTTAGCTCCGACCGCGAGCCCCAAAAACACGGGGCTCCTAAACGAATTAGCGTCAAAAATCCT
Organism: Hesperia meskei straton; assembly: GCA_018248915.1. Classification (NCBI taxonomy): domain Eukaryota; kingdom Metazoa; phylum Arthropoda; class Insecta; order Lepidoptera; family Hesperiidae; genus Hesperia; species Hesperia meskei. The sequence goes on from DWJQ01001056.1 coordinate 3,370, forward strand.
GCGCATGCGTCGCGTCGGCGGACGCTAACGATTCCAAATTTAAAGTCGACGCAAACTATGCGCGAACGAATGAGTTATTGTGCGAAAAGGGTCTACGCCGACACACACACCTACGCTACAGATGTAACAACACAGATTATTAATAATAATAGCCTGTGATTTTAAAAAAACAAAGAAATATTTGGAACCCTGGATTTTTTTTTATTTTCGGCTCGATAATAGCCAGTAGTTTTTTGTTTATTTTCTGTGGTCAATAAGCGACGATTATTATGAATTACGCTTTCATCAGTAATCTCTATCTTTCAAACTTATTTGCTCGTTTGAAGGCTATTTTTATTTTTAAAAATGTATTAAAATGGAGAGTTAAAGTAATAGAGATAATTGCTGGAGTAAATTAAGAGTTGTAATGAATTTCCTTATAAAGCTTCGTAAAAACCAATTGCTCCACTATAATTAGCTGTTGTAATAAAATTAGCACAAGCTAGACAGATTTATTAAGATCCTACAATTAAGTAAGTCCTACAGGATAAATAGTATCTATCCTAACATCTTTGATGTTTTAAATATCTTGATGGAACATCGAATCCGCGAAAACGTATCAAAAAATTGTGGCTAACTGTTAGACAAAATTGTGGCTAAACAATTTTTATATCATTACACACAGATTACGCACACATACATCATTGCCTAACGTATAAATAAATGATGACTAGGTACTAAATAACTTGAATTTTTTGAAACATATCAATAGGTAACTAATTTTAATTATAAAATTGCAATTAGTGATGTAGGTACAACATAGAGTTATTGTATTGTAAGCATTGTATTTTATATTTTTAGCAATTCCTTTGTTATTCGCTTTGCGTGTATCATTCATACTAATGTTATGAATCCTTTCTTTACATTTTACTTTCAATTATCGTATTTTCTAACATTTACATTGCATTTACATTTTTCAAATAGAAATTTCTACAATACTATAAATATAGTTAAATTTTAACAAATATTGTGTAGAACTATACAGAACGTATTATTTACTTAGTTATGTTACATTTAAGGGCTAATCGAAAAAAAAGCATACCTATAACAACAAGGCGGATAGTCGCAATGAGAATTTAAACGTCAGATCATAATGATTTGCAGGTAAAATTGCATTTTGTTAACAAAAATATACTATCTCTGTAAATTCATGCCGTTTACAATGAATCAAACGTCGTCAGGTATTTGTTTTGATATTTTTAAAAACCTTGAATTTGGCCCGAAGCTAAAAAATACATTATGTTCCATTCCATCCAGTTAGCATAACTAGACTAACCTATTCCCGATCTGAGTCTTGTTGTTTCAATTACAGTTGCCAACAGCGGCAGCGGAAGGGTGCTGCTCCCTTACCTCCATAAAAAAGTTTTATAAATTTAATCATAAATTATCATAATTACATAGTTATATTGTGAGCGCAGTTGATCAGTTGAATAGTTGTCGTACTCAGTGGAGTCGCGACGTCCATTGATTGACGAGTTTGATCGTCGCTAAACAATAACAGAATAAACGGTCACTGTGCTAACGGCCTAACACTGTGTTAGCCTTTGTCTCAACCTTTAATGATCTAATGTCTAGATTGAGCGTCGCCCTACAATGATACAATGAAAACAAAAAAACAAGGCAACAATATCAAGCATGTGTGCGTGCAGGCGATATTTTACACGTTCGTTTATTGTCTATGTGTGCGTGATCAATGATATAAAAATTGTGGCTAACACAATTTTTGACACGTTTGGGCGGATTCGATGTTCCATCTGGACATTAGATCATCAAAGGAAACTTACACTTACAATTACGAAAGTGGTGAATGTAATGTTTATTACGTCTCGCTGTGAGCTGCAAAAATGTCGGTCACTTTTATTACTAATTATGAAAGTATTTTAATTAGGTGAATGAATACTTTTTTATTATTAATTAATTTATATTGTGGCTCATATAAAATTTTCTTCATCTAATTAATTGTATCTGAGAAATTAACTTCTAGTGCAGTTTCTATTATATCAAGAAATTTCAGTAATTGGATGCAATTAAACACTTTAAATTACTCTTACTATCCGTACTTACTATACCTAACTGACTAATCATTTATTTTCAATGTTGTCAGCAACTTTTTTAGCTATTTTAAAAATGTAATGTCTATACTATAACTTATTAGTTTTTTCTACGTACAGATAGATAAAGATTTAATAAACATAATTTCAGTATTTATTATGTACATACATACATACATTTATTATAGGTACACAAAGTATTCAGCTATACGAGTAATATATTTTATAAAACAGGGTAATATATTTGTCATATAAACATTTCACGTAAATACGACTGTACTGTCCAACATTGAAGAAGGCAGCTTGTATTTGAAAAGCAAGTGAGATAGGCAGCCGTCCCTACCTATTTCGTTCGAAGGCCTTTCAGCTGATGGTCGCGCAAAACGTAAAAAAGCGTATATGTATGCATCCCAGCCCTAACCCTGCTTTGCATTGAATATGATTGTTATCGTCCCAAGTCTGGGTCTTGAGCATCGACACTCGTGACTGCAACGCAACCAATTTATATTTTTAGTAAATACTTACTACCTATTTATTGCTAGGCCTCCGACTAAATGCCATTGATTGTAGACGCCTGCGGAAAAGGGCAACTGACAACACATTGGCATTAGAATTGATCGCTGCAATACAATTTATTTCACGTGGTTACTTGGTGAAGCTATTAAAATGTTACATTTGATGGTAAGTTGCAGGTTATTATATTCCAGAAACAATTATTACTTTATAGTTTATAAACAGACTTTTTTTATTAGAATTTACTTTTAGGACATTTTGCTATTTGACTATGTTGAAAAATAGTATTTATACTTTTGAGCTAACCTAAAAAGTATTTTTCTTCATTATTATTGTTAGGATATAAATATGGAGTTTCTTTTTAGATACCTTACTTTTATATACGTTAAACAACAGGACAGGGAACAACAGGAAATAGAACTTGTAGTGACGTTAAAGGATATTGGAATCCTTATGGTCATACATTACAGAATTAGACAATACCTTTAACCCATATTGCTAGCTAAAGGCTAGCAATTTTAGCAATAGTTTTATAAATTAATCACAACAAAAACGCGTTATCTAACAGAAACATATTCCAAAGATGCCGCTATGCTACTATTAACTTAGTAAACATAAGTCAAATAGCTCATTCTCGGGAACTGGTTTGATTGTGTGCTATTGTGAGAGATTGCTTCGATTCTGTTACTAAAATGTTATTCAGGAAATTGCTTTTGTCTAAGCAGAACCATTTGTGAAATTTAACGGAACGTCGCGTCGGAATCGGATGCTTCGCAAGGTTTAGCCGACTTTAGCCTATAATGATATAAGTTCACGTTATCTGAACTACCTATTTATACAAACGCATCTTCCATAGGTATTTGTGTTGTTTCTAATTCTGTATTTGGATTATTGTTCTCAATTATTTTTAAAAAATTATTTTTCTTGCCGTGTTTATATTTATAACAGCATTTTTTGCGTGCTTTTTTGCAATATGCGTATCATGAAATATGAAGTGTATATAAGTGACAAGTTAATATTGATAAACACTGATAGTTTAATTTGTATGAATTAGATGCGCTTGATTTTTCCGTGCTTTCATTTAACATTTAATATTTGAAGGTTTTTTGGGCCAAATCTTATAAGCTTAATTAGAACTACGTAGGTACTCTTCCTCTAAGCACTTGTAATGTTAATATCGCTTTAGTTCCGACTACAATGCAACTTTATGACAAGCATGACGGAATACTCGGGTTTTGTATTCTGCTCAGAATTAGCTCTAGACACGGGAACGGTTAAAAGCAATAGTTACATTAAGTTTTGCATTTTATTTTATTAAACTACCTTTTAATTTTTGTTAGTTAATATAATGATTCGGATTTTTCAAAATATATCCGTCTGTTCTTATCAATTAAATGTTTTATGTCCTCCAAATAGAGTAGTTTATTTAATTTACGAATATGACGAATCAACGTGCATAATTTCCTAAATAGTTTCTGCCTTTCGAAACGCTTTTTTATGGCTTAAAATAACTAAATGCATGTGAAATTTTTCTTCCGAAACCAGTTTAAGTGGTCCGTGGACATAATTAAGAACATTTCGCTTAATATTTTTAGTAATATTATGACTAATAGTATTAAAAAAATTACAAGTCTCTTTAACCTGTTTCTGGTTGTTTCTTTGAGAGATCTATGGCCTAGGATCACAGATTAATGGCTTCTATTTCAACTTTACATATTACCCAAATTTTTGTACTAAACTTGTTCCACAGTGGGTCGGTGACCTAAAATGGCATCGATAAGGGACTATCGCCGCCTTCAATTTTCTTCAGGAAGCCTATTTCAGAGTAGGGTAGCAACACGAAAAATGTAATAATGTATTCCTTAAACTGGCATATCTATTTCTGAACTGGCTGAAATAAAACTTTTAATAATGTATGCAATCTAACTAAGAAATGATATTTCAATAAAAACCGCATCAAAATTGGTTAAGCCGCTTTCGAGCTTAAACAGTTACAAAATCAGAAAAAACAGATAAATTGAAAAACATAAGAAAATCATTGGATTATATTGAAACTTGTGACAGATTTAATACATTGAAAAACATAATAAAATCATTGGATTATATTGAAACTTGTGACAGATTTAATAAGAATAAGTTTTGTAATCCACACTTCTCTTCTTGAGAGAGCCCCACCTGTAGATTGTGTTGCTACTGTTCTACGGAATAACCTCTACTTGTCTCAACTCATCTTAATATCCTACTCAAAACGACTTCTTACTTCTTATAGCCGCCTTATGATGAACAACTCTTAGAACCGCTTTTCAGAATAACTTTCATAATAATCTGTTAGACTTTGAATAGGTCTGATCCTATTAGAGGTTGTCGGAGCTTTTTTGTACCAGCTCCCAGTAACTTTGCCCGTACCATTCTTACGTTAAGAAGTTTTCCTGTACCCGGTTGTAGGAGATGTTTACTTAACCAGGTTTATAATATTCATTGAGATGAACCTCAAGTGAACACATTGAACTAACTACTTGTTGCTAATTTGGCTTTAGCAGCTTCATAACTTAAAGTTTTAGTGAAGTGCAAAGAGATAACCAAAGACATTCAGATGTTACCATAAAAGGAAACTAGATGTTGCAACTTCCAACAAGATAGCGATAGGTAACTAATCTAAATTGATAATAGCGCTTTATGAACTCGAGCTATCTTCTCCACTTGGCCCTCAAAATCGCAACCGAACCCCCTCCGAGCTAGAATTTTAATCACGTTATGGGCGAGTTTCAAAGCCAGTTCTCAAAGAACATACAATGCTAGACGACCAATTAAGACGCACATTTACAAGCGAATGCGATACTAAACAAACTTGCATATATAGAAAAGACGAGAGCGCGCGATAAAGCGCTCCGAAGCTGCTAAGTCGGGCTAAGCATTCGAGTTCCCTAACCGCATCTAAGAACCCACCTCAGAATCCTTAACGCAGCACAATTTCCACCATAATCAATTATGTTTTTTACACGTTAAATAAAGCCACTGATAGTGTACACTGCACTGCAATCCGAAATACGGCACTGTTGCAAGCACAACACAGTTTTCACTAAGTTTAAAACTAAAACGTGTGTAAGGGCGTCGCGCGCTGCGACCGGCCGCGCGTTTTCCACGGGAGGCACTGACGCACTGATCCAACGCAGCCAGGCAGGCAGGGGCGCCCCCCTGTAAACAGGTTATGGCCCGCTCCGCATACCGTTTGAGCGCCAATTTCGTGGCTCCCTCCATAGGGACGCCGACTACTTGATCCGTGGATAAGGTAATGATAAAAGATAAAACGAACAATTATTTATTCTTGTGCGTTATCAATCGACAGTTTTTTCGTTACGGTTTTTGTGACGCTCGTGTTGGATGTGTTTTGATTTTGTTTTGGTTTGATTTTTTTTCTCATTTTTTAAGACTTCCTAGTATCTATGTATTATGTATTTATAGTAATTAAATACTGAACGCTGCAAAATTTAGTATTGTATTCTTTTGTAGGTATTTACGCACATAAACAGACACAGGTATCTACTCGTAGATAGATGAAAGTAATGGATGTAGTTTCTAAAAAATTGTACCAACCCACACTCATGTTGACATTAAGATAGTAACACTAAATTGATCAAGAGATATTTTCTAGCTCACAAAACCTGACAACTCTACTATCACTATAATTGTCATTTATGACTTAGTAGCCCCACCCACACTGTACGGAGAATTATAGTACTACGGGTTGAAGTCAAATCTCAAATCTCTCGAAATATTAGTGGTATTTATGGATAGGAACGTTTTTGAGGAACCACGTCCTACTTATGAATATCGGTCTCCTACATGGAAGGTCCTTTATTAAATATACATATTAAATAGGTAAACATACAGACATACGCACTTCTCATTTCTAAATTTTGTAAGAATCACGTATTATGAAAACAGTACTTGATTCGGTATAGAAAAACCTCACAAGGAAATACTTGACAATTTTGACGGATACGAACCTTTATACGCCTCAGTTTCAAAGATAACGCGAGCCCGGAGATAGTGTTGTGAAATGTCAATACTTTGGATAGCACTATCGATATTAACTAGTTTTGGAAGTGACAACCTATCGATAGACAATCGATAGTCAGGCAAAAGATAGACAACGCTACTTGAGATAGATACCACATTTTTATCATAGTAATCAGTACATGCATATGATATGACGTGTAATTAAGACGGATAGAAACCATGGGTTCATGACAGAACGGACATCCAGACAGCTATATATGTATGTACCTACTTGGAGACTTTACTAGTTAAGTAAATACCTTCCTCCAAATTAATGATCCAGACAATCAAAGGGGCTTTAACCCATTCATATCTCATAATAGGTCTCTCCTCATAAGAAAGAAAGCCTCGACTGTACTTCTTCTCCACCTACATTGCTTTAGTTTAGTTGCGGATTGAGGGATTGATTGGCTACAACCGTTTGGGGGTTTGGGGAATTACATTATAACGTCGGTACAAAAGTAAACTCGCCAATCTGCAAATGTCAAAATGTTCAGGAAGGGTAGGATTTTCATTAAAAAGTATGTATCGTTGTAAATCAGGGATTTCTTAAAATCAATTCAAGTTAATGACTTTGTATACTATTACTACAGATAAAATATTTTGCCACAATATGAGTTGTGTAAAAAATATTGATGTCCAATGTATGTATGAATGTCAAAACTGCCAAAATTACACTTTGGCTAGTTGACTATTGTACCGACGATATGGCCCACTACTGAGAGCGCGTCTCTCATCTGTTACGCTGAGGAGGTCTAAGAGTTATACTCCACCAAGTTACTTCAGCATAGACTGATGAAAGAAAATGATGTGGACCTCCTCACCATCTTCAGCCACCTTTCAAAATGGTAGAGGTTTAATTATTTACTCAAAACATTAAGCACTACGTACGAACTTTTCTCAATTAGTAGAGAAATAGAAAGGCCGCAAGTCCTAAAACAAACGTAAAATTACAGCTAGCGACTTTAACGAGTTTAATAAGAAAGGGCATTGCTCCAGCAAACGGGCTGTTATTTAACTAACAAGTTGATTATGTCAACCCATAATGTCACCGCTAGTCGGGACCGACGCTGGAGTGTTCCACTTGGCACTGTCTTATACCACTCGGCTGTTAGTGTACCTAATGAACTGAAATGTTGTTTAAACTTGGTTTTTACAAACACTTCCAAAGTCTTCATCGCTTCAAAATCTCGGTAAGTAGTTTTGGAAGAAGCGGCAAGAAACTTCTAAGGAGTTAGAAGTAGAAGTACCTAGTAGAAAAAGAATATCAAGTACATACATATGTACGTACATATTTGTCAGATTCCTCCTTAGAAAAAAAATATTCATATTTCATTTATATTTCAACTTACAATAACATCAAACGATATTCTATTATATTATGAGTAAGAACACAATTATGTTATTCTTATAAAAAAATAGCGAACGATTCAAGCAAAATTAATGTGATTAGACCGCGCGGCGCGCGCTCAAATACATACATACATACTGTGTAACGATGTGTCGTCTTGCAAAAGACTTCAACGCGTGAGCGTTTTCCCGCGCTACAGACTACAGACTACATAGTACATACGAGTACAGAGTAAACAGATTGCACAGACTACAAATTACAAGAGACTGATCGACTCCACTCATCCTTTTGTTGCGTTGTATCACTACATCGATTGTTAGACGCTATTAGATAATACCAGGTAATATTCATGGTTACATGTATTGCGATTACAGTGGATACGGAATTACGGTTATGATATGATATCGTTGTTTGTGATATAATGTATGTATGTATGTATGTAATGCAATTTTAGCATGTAATGTAAAGATCATCTGTATC
>DWJQ01001057.1:0-11858 GCA_018248915.1 Hesperia meskei straton
CTGGCGAGTAGTTTTTGAGTTATCTCTACTTATCAAGATTGAAGTCGGTTATTTTTTTTTTTGTAAAAAGCAATTATGTTATGGTATGGTGATTTGCAAATCCCCTTTTTATATAATCATAATTAAATGATTTATTATATAAGATTCAATGTAAAATGATATTTACAGAAGCGTTATCACTAGGTCATAAATTGAATAGGTTTTTAAAGTTTAATGTATTCAAAGTGATGAGATATAAAGGCCTGTTCCTCGTGAGATAAGATTGCCTAACGAGTTAAGATGCGCACACGCAGCATCGTGTTAACGAAATCGAAAGTCCCGCCCCGGCTCTTTGGTGGGTCACGTGGCTTTCACCTGTATTACTTAACGGTTTACGACCTTTATTGAATAACGATTGTGTAATATTGACAACTTATTAACTACAAGTTTTACCAGTGTGTCAGCGGCATACTGAAATACTTTATGATTGTGTTACTTGTTGTGTAAGTATTGGAAAGAAAAGCTTTTTTGTATACAATACCAGAGAAGTTACCTATGAAGCAGCAAGTTACCTATGTATATAGCCATTTTCATTAATATACGTAGATTTATATAACAAAATAAGCATATAATCCATGCTTATTCTCGATCACAAATTACTTAAACCTAAAAAAGTCATTAGCTTATTTGTAATTTTAAAAATACACTTTTCAATTGATCATCGTATAAAACAAACCCGATCTCAAAAATGGCAAATCCACTTGCCACTGAATTACATAAGAGCGGGCGTAGTCGGTCATGTCAATATTATGTCATCGTGCGTACGCGCCTACGACCAGGCTCCGATTGTAATTCGATCTCATGCACGGTCTCGTTTACTGACGTGACTCTAATTTGGTATAGAGGTTACCTTTTGTTGCACGAGTGGCACAGTTTTCTTTATAATTTGATTATTGTTGCGCGTGAGATCTGTCTGTCTCAACGTTTGCGTTGTGCAAATTGAGGGATCTTTTGTGGTAACTGTCTTAATTTATCTATCTATCTATTTATCTGTGAGTACACGGAGGTTGTGTAAAGGTACTGGATTAGTTTTGTCTATGACAAACACAATTTTAACCAATTATTCGTTTTTCAAAATTAATTAACAGCAACTTGGTGAATACTTCGATAAAAACTGATTTTTAATGGCAGATTTAGAGCATAACACGCCTATCGAGGGCAAACCTATTTTTGAAATTATCACAGATAACTGAAATACTTCACACTTAATTATCGGTGATAGCACACGCAAGGGTGGTGTTGCATATTCATGATCAATTAATGTTTTCGTTACTTTGTACGCCTATTAACCCGTGAAGTTTGTTCGTGCGCGATTTTATTAATTGGTCGCCAAAAATCATTGAACTAAATCCTCAAGCTGATTGTAATCGGGGACTCTATATACTTTTATTTATGATTTTTAAAATATCGATTTGCATAATGTGTAACTAAAGCTTGCACTCGACTGTTGCTAGCTGTTGCGCTTGCGCAGGAAAATTTTGTCATGTTCCAAACCATTACTTAAGCAACTGCCGTATATTTCATCTGAATTGAAAAGAAATTATGTGTAAACAAATAATATTTGAAACCATTTATAGTGTACTAGTGATGTCCACATCCCATTAGTTTAAATAACATGCATTTACCGAGACAATTTCATTGGCCAATAATGTCTGTCAAACTGATCTTATGTCATAATGACAAGTAAGCTGATTGGCGACTATATAATTCTAAGTTCATTTTACAATTACGAAGTGTAAATTACGCTAATAGATAGATAAAACTTGAGCCACTTACAATATGTAAGCTCAGTTGTACAGAATGTGGTCAAACGTCAGTAGTTAACCTCGCCGGTATTCAAATATATGAAAGGTTGCTTTACTTAATGCTGATGAGTACACTGAGAGATTCAGACCAAGATATTTTTACAATGTAGTTGTGGATCTTATTAAGAAGGAATGCGATTAATCATTACATATTTACCAAAGTGCACTAAAGCGACGAAATGCGTCCGGATTATTACCACCTGTGTTTAGTTTAAGAACACAGTGATGGAAATTACTATATTTTAAGGATTGTGGAATTACAATTTATTAAAGAAAGAAACAGAGAATTATTAAACTAATTATGCCTGGTGGCATGAAGCTTTCGTTAAATACTCTTAATTTACTTTTGTAGTTGGTTACATCTTTAAAGTACGTAAATTAGTCACTATTTTCAATGAGATACCAAATAAAAATACATATTTGAGTCTCACCACACTGCAATGATTTGTAAGACTTCATCATTATGGTATGGTATAAACGCACATTGCCCATAGTCAGTTGGTAATACAGCAACATAACCCAGAAAGTTCTCAGCGGCGTTTACGCAAGCAATTAACGCAAATTTCCTCATGTGCCAATGGTTTTGTTCCACGAAAGAGATTTTAGGTAACATTGGAATAGTTAGCAGTAACAGAGTTCGTAAAGTTAGCCTTACCAGTGTAGGTAACGTGATATGGTGCACCGTTCTCACCGCAAAGCCACATGACATCGGTATCAAAGTTACTGTTCGTTAGATCGTATAATTTGTATTCGATTGGCTACGAGGATTTTATCAGATGTGAGCATGAGTCATTGCTGAGTTAATTATAACAAAGACTATTGTGTGAGGTAGACGATATTGAACTTTATGGGAGTGTCAGAGTCTTAGAAGTCCAGTTGTCAGAAGTTGTAGATTTTAGGTATCCATTATGTAACTAGCCATACTGTGATGTACATATAATAATGGTAGGAAACGTTTGCCAAAGATATATATTCAAGTTAGTGTTGATTTCACTCGAAGAATCAATATAATATTTCCAAAGACCGTAAATTAAACAGTTACATACGATAACCTATTCGTAGATAGCACCTTGGGTAATACGCAAATAACATGTATTTTTAGATGGGTATGAGAGAGCAGGTTATTGCAAAACCAGGATGCTCAACAGATACCTTCTATAATGTCAACCTGTGTGCCGGTGGCATATATGTCATGTTACGTATCACCGGAGAACGTGAAACATGAGTACTGTAGGCAAGCGAACGAGTTAGTAAGATTACCACCGTGATGCTTCTACATTTGAAGTTATTCGCACTCGTTTTGCTAAGTGAATAGTTGTTTTATTGTTTTGTTATGTTCACGTGCATATACGGAAACAGAAGTATTATAACTGCACGAAACAGCTGTCCCATGTTGCTTAACAAGTTTGTCGCGTTTCGTTCCACAGAGAAAGAGCGGCCCTGCCCGCGACCGGTCGGTTGCGACATAAGTTGCGTGCTCTTATCGCTTGGCAAACCCCTTGGTGGTTTCTTTTGAAACTTTAATTAAAATTCAAGAAGACCTGCGTTTTTGATGACCTATTACAACATTCACAGCAGCCTCATGACATTTTATAATATCTCAATTCTTGCGCAAAATATTACCAGTCATCGTTCACAAACATGATTGAGTTAAACGATCAAAGCTTGCTTCAATTCAAATTTTATTTTTTATTTCAAAATTACTTATGAAATAATTTTTTGTGTAGCCGTCGCCCAAGAATCCTTCAAATGCCCGGATGACTACGGCTTCTACCCTCACCACATCTCCTGCGACAAATACTGGAAGTGTGACAACGGTGTCGCTGAACTCAAGACCTGCGGAAACGGTCTCGCCTTCGACGCCACCGACTCCAAATACCTGACTGAGAACTGTGACTACCTCCACAACGTCGAGTGCGGCGAAAGGACACAACTTGGTACGTTAAATAACATAACAAATATTTTTTGTCATAAGATTATTTCTCTTGTAACGCTTTCAATCGAATTTGATAACGCAAGCGATATATTTGTAAATGGTAATCAAATGCTTTAAAGGCAACAAATACCGGAAGCAATTTATGAAATGGCAACACATTTATAAATAAATATATACCTAGAAGATATCGAAGCTAGCGACTCGGGAATCGTAGTATTTGGTCAAGGTCAAAGGATTTACATAATGATGAATGTGTGCGTGTGAGCCGCTTACTTGTGAAGTGTGACCAGGATGTTGTTCAAGGCCGTTTGGCAAATATCATCGTAATAATGTAATAGTTAGCTTAAACTCATGTATGTTAAGATTAAAATGATATATTTAATTGAGTGTTTAAGCAAGGACGCTGGGGTTCTTGGTATCACAAATTGATCTTGACGATAGATTTGCGTTGAATGTTACCAAGGGAGTCTTAGAAGATACAAATCCCACATAATCCAGAACCGCATAATCCACGGTTTTGGTCTCTTTAAAAGATTCCCCCTCTAAAAATACTAGGTTTTTTTCTCTCTTTTTTATATCTATAACGAATTTATCCTACGTTAATGTTTGTAATAATATTAATTTTACCTATTGAAATATACAAATATATTTGTTTGAACAGAGCCTCCAATCTCCACTCCTCACTGCGCTAGGCTGTACGGTATCTTCGCCGATGAAGCTAAGTGCGATGTCTTCTGGAACTGCTGGAATGGAGAAGCTTCCCGCTACCAGTGCAGCCCAGGCCTCGCCTACGACAGAGAAGCGCGCGTGTGCATGTGGGCTGACCAGGTCCCTGAGTGCAGGAACGAGGGTATGTTACTAAATTTACATAGAATCAAGTATAGAATTTATTGTAAATTTTTACAATTAATGTAAACTAAACTAAAAATATTTATGATCACTTAAACATAATGACATATTGACTTTTATCCCATCTGATGATAAGTGGAAATTTTGCAATTATATAGATACAATCATTTCTATTATAAGGTATTATAAACCGTTGACAATCCAAGAAACTTTATTATTTTCTTAAGGCTAATAAGAAATATTTTTTCTTGACAGAATTGTCTCTTAAAGCACTTAAAATCTTGGAACACGTCATTCTATAAATTAAATTTCTTCTACTCTTACCAACCACATCGTTACCAGATTATGTTTCAATTTCGCCTTCTGCACCCCATCTCACGTAACCTTTTTGGTGTTTCCCAGAAGTAGCGAACGGTTTCTCCTGCCCCGCTCCCGGTGAGGTGTCCAACGCTGGATCCTTCAGCCGTCATGCTCACCCTGAAGACTGCCGCAAATACTACATCTGTCTTGAGGGCGTCGCTCGCGAGTACGGATGTCCCATTGGAACCGTTTTCAAGATCGGAGACTCTGACGGAACCGGCAACTGCGAAGACCCCGAAGATGTTCCCGGATGGTAAGCTAATTTCTTCAGTTAAACTAATTGTAAGGTCTTCTTTATCAGTTCAAGTAAATCAATCTTGACTAAGACACTTGAACACATCTTTCAAAATCTTTTCTGAACTTCCTGGTTGGATATCACTGGGTGGTGTTTAATCAGCCTCTAATTGTGTACTTAACACCTTTAATGTTCAACTTGGTCCCTATAACCGACCTATGAGCGTTTCTTCTCCTTGTCACTAACCTTTATGCACCATTTCAAACGCTAGTCAAATTCTGTCGTCATCTACTAGGAAATTTATTTGTAAGTAAGTAATAGATGTATGTGGACATTCGTTTGCCAAATTATGTATTAAGAGATCTAGATAAATATAATTTGTAAAATAAAATTGCCCACATAAATTTCTGATCAGAAATAATGAGCGGTTTAGAGCCCTGTGCTGTGTTTTGAGAAATTTAGGATAAATACGAAATTAACATTATTGACGTGAATTGCCTTATATAGACGCGTATTAGCGAGTGTCATATATTGCCCCTAGAGAATTCGTGGTCAATGCCGCCCGGTATGTAGAAGAACACATATGGTAATGTTTATTTGTTTTATGTTCACCTGACGTGTTGACCGTGGGTGATCCGTAACTGTCCATGACAAGGTTGATAACATTTCGATAAAAGAAATTAAAAGAGGAATGCTGTCTTGAACTTAAAAAGACGTATCACCAAGTCAGTAAAATTTAACGCGGCTCCATTTAAATGTCTTTATATCATGGTTCATGGTCTTCTGCTTCCAACAATACGTTGGGAGTGAGATGCGACTATCTCGATCACGATTTATTCAGCATAATGTGAAGGTCAATGAAGATTGCACCGTATTCTTGCAAGATATACCGCATCATTTGTTAAAAGGCAAGAAAAACAAAATGTAAAACAGCATTCTCAGAAAAGCGAGCGGACCAGTATTCTCATTGCTGTTTCAAGGCAGTTCACTCGATATCGGGCTTCGTGAGCGTGTTCTTGTTACACAATTTATAATTCTCTTAGTCACAACTACCCAGTAGTAAAAGTTGCTAGGAATTTAGACAGCCTTTTATATCGACCAATTGCGAAAATATGAAATAAAAAACTTTAATGTAGAGTAAAAATAAAATAGTAGAAACAGACAGGCAGTAAGGTTCGCGTACATTTTCAGCGAGGACTACTACGGTGCTTTGGATCTGAAGGCGATTAGGAAGAGCGAGCTTTTGGCCGGCATCCAGACGGACGGCCAGACCCGCAACAACCCGCCCAAGCAGCTCAAACCCCGCCCCCCAAAAGAGAACTAAATGCTCTCTTCCCACCACAGCCTATTAATACTCACATCGTTATTAAACACAAATCTACGAACATCGGAAGCAGCGCTGTTAATACCGATTAAAACATCATAAACGAAATAAATGTTGCTTCCGTTGTACGAAGATTGCCTCTGGTTCAAATTTCGTATGTTAAGAGTGGAGCCAATTTGATTTGTATTCTTTTCCAGTTGCCAAATACCTTTCTCGTTGTAGCCTTTTAAAAACAGTATCGAGAGGCCGGTTAGAAAGTTAGTGAAAATTATACAGTGGTAGAAATATTTATTAATATAGAATCTAGTATCGATAGAATCCTTTAAGGTCTACCAACACCCGTTCGGTACTGTAACATCAATTCGTAATCTTTGAAAGAAGTTTCATTTAAATTATAATAAAGATTTGCATTTAAATTTTTTGTATCCGTACAATGATGTAATGAGATGAAATTTGTATACATTCAAATTGTTACACCCATGACCTTGTAAATATTATTATATGTACTGAATTATCTCACTGCGACTGAGTGTTGTTGTTTGATATAGAAACTGTAATACTTAAGTTTATGTTTTAGTGATAAAATAAACAAAAATATAAAAAAATTATTTCGTTGTATGTTTTTGTGGACATATTATGCACATTGCACGGTTTCCTAGTAACATTATCTACTTTCACGATCACTCTGTTTCCTGTTTTGTTAGCAATCACTTTCTAATAACATTTTAATACCTTCTTGTTTCTTTCAGTAATTTACTTACTTGTTTTCTTAATCTGTATATACTTGTATAGTATCTAATGCTAACCGTAAGACTCTTGTTTATACAGCACCCACCTTTACTGGTAAGTTCTTTTTGAATTTGGTGATATGTAACGCTGTTCAAAAATTAAAATTGATTTGAATATTTTTTTAGACAACGTATAACATACGTATACAACTTAAGAAATTGTAAAGCATGCTTTTTTACGCTGTTTTAATTTAAAGCATATGGAAAAAATATCTTTTTTTTTAATTTCGAAAGCTTATAATTATGTAGTCAATATGTTATTGCATGTTTTTCAATGTTATTTAAAATTAAAATCATTATTTTGTTTCATTAATTATGATTCTGGATTGGACCAGTTAATGGGACATGCTGAGTAAAATTCTTCCTTAACCCTTGGTTCCAGAAAAATCACTAGCAAATTGACGTGTATTTTATTGTTTTACAGCGAAGATTACTACGGAGACGTGGACTTAAAAGCGCTCAAGAAATTGGGATTGTGAATGTCTAGGAGCGGCTCAAAAGGCAGACTGAATATTAAGTTATCTGAGTTACTTTAGGAGATTAACTGCAGGCCTCTTCAGAATTGTAATGTGATATTGCTTATTTCACACACATGGACATGAAAAGTGATAATTAAGATAAAATACTCAATTATAGTTCATGTTCCATTAGTTCCTTGGTAAAACCGATACAGAACAATATATTGATCAGCACCAGATACAATTTACTGATTAAGTTATAGTCCATAATCTAATCATCATGTCATATTTATTTTGAAAGAGGGCAGAAATGACAAAATTAAGATTAAGTTTAAACTATAATCGTTATAATTCGATTTAAAAATTCGCTGTCTGTCTGAAGAGGCGCTCGATTGGTTATATATAATTCAAGTTTTGAATTAATGTAAAAATTTTGTTTCAACATATGTCTTCGAATCTCATTAAAATACATGAAGTGAGATGGAACTGAGACATTGCATGTCAAAACGTTACACAAATATTTTATTTGTTGCCAAAAAATACTGAAATCTAACGTAGGACACTTTGACATGGCACCTCCAGTGTAAGCGTCGGTGCTGTGTCGAAATAAAGAATGTTTTAGTCATAACTGTAAAATAGGTATAAGTTAATTTAGATAATATTTTTTATTAATTATTGTAAATAAAGTTATAACCCAAATTTTTTAATTTTTCATTTAATGATATAAAATTGTAAAAGATTCTGGGCACTTCAAGATCTAAATGTACATACTATTTAACGGTTGGTTAGAACTAAATAGATTCTTTTAAATAGAATTTATGTTTAGGACACCTTTTTCTAAGAATCTTGATATCATCTTTTAAATAATTTAAATTCACTGTTGATTGATAAGAAGAAGTCTTACCCCTTTCTTTAGAGTTACGATAACTATTAAACATATACAAATATTTGAGCAGTGTGAACAGTTTGAAATCCCTCGTTTTGCCTTAGTTACAAGTCTAGATAGCTTAAAGTAACCACAAGGACGCAAACAGTAGAACTTCCCTGCATAATACAAAATGCAGCCCTAATAAGTGTTTGTAACAGATAAAATTGCTAATTCTAAGGGCAAAGATTGGTTACCTTTCCTTTCCTTCCCTTACTTTATAACTAAACTTCAGCCTATTACTTTAAAATAAGGCCTCAAATTCATAGTAACTTTACCAAATCATTACAAGTTTTTATGCCAATCAAGGGCCTCCGACATGGGTTAACGAATGCTATACCTAACCGAAAAGGACAGCTATTCGTGCCCTCTGAAGCATGAATCCGCTCAAGTTTTTTTTCCACTAGCGGACACCCATTCAACTATCGACCACGGTGTTGTTGCTTAACTCATTCGATCATCTGGTATCGACGCAAGTCGTCGGGCTATGATGAGTGCTCGACGAAAAATTTACCAATTGCATTTTGATAACTACGGCTGATGTGTGCAAATACGGATTAGTAAATTATTGCGACTTGAGAACATTCATCTGTCATATAAATGTTTAACCTGGACGGGAATCGAATCCGGGAACTCATCCTTGGTTGTTTAAGTTACGATACGACGCTATTGAGTCATCAAATAAATAATCATCTTTGCATGTTGCGGCAAATTGGTCACACTTTCTCGCTACGGTGAATGCTATAGGTACTATCAGTAATTTATCTTAAAATAAAATATAGATGGTTGTGATCACTACAATTACTTCTGCATCGTGTTAAGGACACGATTAAAATAACGCTACGCTACACGCTCATGGTCATAGATGCCATGAACATCATACAAGACAAGTACATATTCATACACACTCAGACTAAGAATAGAAATACAGTGCAAGCAAATACTGGAAGATAGTGGAAAACGGTGGACGCCAATACCACGTCTTATCCATCTTTTTCGTTTTGACCTGCTTTTGAATTTATTCTTTCTTACTAGACGCTCTAGTACATTCTTTATATCAACTTTCAAAGAAGCGGAAGGAATTGTCAGCGTAGCCTTAGCTAGGGTAGCCTAATTTACGTTCAGTTACTACGAGTACTATAGGTACTCGTAGTTCAAAAAGAAAGCAAATAAGATCAAGTAAAATTTACGTTCTTATTAATATTCTAGCAGATTTTTATTGTAGATGAATATAATTGCACAATTTTCAAATCAATTGGTATATTGATATTAGGATAGTTATTAATAGTTTTTAGTCCGTATGCACGTCCGCGATACGTCCTAGCTTCAGCTGACGAATTGCATCTTGACGTGAAATGGCGACGTGCGTTGATGTGAAGCCTGAAATATTAAAGTACATTATTAAAAAGTACGTCATTAAAACTCTAATAACAGAATTCATATTATTAAAGGGCACTACTGAGCAAGGAAGGTTAGAGCGCATTCCAACACGCTCCAGTGAGAACTACTAAACGGTTAGTTGTCCAGCAACTGTTAAAAATTATGTGCTTATTACTTGTTTCGGCGAAGCAAGAGATCGTGAAGAAACCTTTACATCTGAGAGACACTATATACTCATAACCCCACACTAAGATTCTTTTTTCGTGGGTGCCATGCTTAACACACAAGACAAGGACACACACAGACCGGGAACGGAAATTTAAAATCATCATTCAAATTTCCGCCTCGCTGGGAATCGAACCCAGGACCCTTGGATCGATTCGGCGTGTTAACCGCCGTCTAGGTCGTCGATGCTGACGGCCTCTCAGATGGCTTAACGACTGCTACCTCATGACAACAACCTTTGAAACACGGAAGCTTACGTTTGCTAAAATCGGTCACCACTTTACCACTACGCCAGCTGTTGCTAAACTCGGTCGATAACTTAAGGAAGACACAAGCCTCCGGGCTGTTGGCGCTAGGCAAATAAGATTTAAAATACTCTAATAAAATAATTGTATATGCTAATGAATGCACTTTAGCGCCACTAGTACATCAGCATTCCTTTAAAATCAAGCGTGAACTCGTAACATTATGTAAAGTACTCAGAGATATATAAAGTTGGTTGGTGCATAAGAGGCTTTATGGTAGGTAAGTAATGTGAAACAGGGTTGAAGTTTGATATTTAGGAGGAAGAAAAACAGCTCGGAGGCTAATCGAATAATAAGATAATCTCACTTCATGAATAATTGAATAATTTTTAGCATAAATAAATAATCAGGCGAGGTAAATACTTTTAAACTCGATAAAGAACATGTATGTCAAGATAAGAATTCGGCTAAAAGTCTGAACAACTTACTTTGAGTATTGTATTCAATATTCTGTATGATGCCTCCCTTGGTACTAGGCGTTGATGAGGGGATAGGAACACTGGAGGTAGAACTAGATGGTGATGATGTGGATGAGCTGGTACTAGCAGCAGCTGTAGAGCTTGACATAGCTTCCATTATAGGCTGGGCTGATGAAGCGGTAGACGACGCCTCCATAGTAGTTACTGATGAATTGCATTCCACTCTGAAGGGGTAATCGCATACCCCAAGTTTCTGAAAAAAAAAATTGTATTTATAGGATAATTAATTGAAAATTAACTCAAAGTTGTTTTATCGAACCATGTATCGAACATTGTTTTTTTGTGATATTGAAATGTATTAGTTGATATTTAAATGTCCTCGGAAAAATACAGCATAGTTTGTTTATAGGTAAGTACGGATGAAAACGGCATTGCATTGTTACTATGTTTTCTGAACAATAATAGAACAACAAAGGATTTGTCGATGTAAATAATCTATGTTCATTCAGTTGGGTGTAGATGCAATCTACCTAAATTACAGCCATAATGGCTAGCAATCTTATTTTTAAACTTTAAGAATGTCAAGTTCAGGTGAATAATAAAGATATAAGAATACAAATATAAATATGCTATATAAAGTTTAGAAGATTAAGTATATAATTTTATTTAATTCAAAAGATCCCCCGCCTAGGAGAATTCTTTAATATGCTGACCCTGAGCTGAATAAAACGGATTTCATCATAATATCTAGCTAATAATTAAAATAAAATCAATTTGGATGGATGCCTTATATCATTTTTCAAAAGGGCT